>JAFBJT010108382.1:0-50695 GCA_016785325.1 Chascanopsetta lugubris
CACATCCCTAGATCTGGTTGTTGTCTTCAAGATATTATTTTTTAAAGTTTTTGTTATGTTGCAAATTTCTTTATATAAATATATTTCTTTATATTCTAATTGTCTATAAGATTTTTGTATTGTAATTTTATTTTGATGTTTTATCCCCTTATCCTCTTGTTTTCATATATCTACTAAGAAACACAAAGAAATATTTTTCTTGGATCTTATTTGTCCTTTTCAGAGTCTTTGTCTCTCTATTCCTCTTGTAATTCCTCTTGTGAATCTGGTTTTCTCTCTTCTTTTTATCTTTATGCTTTTTTACTGTCTTCTTTTCCTTCCTCTCCCACATCATCGTGTTCTTCAACTTTGTCATCTATTCTAAATCCTGTCTTTATTTTCATTATAACAATCAACAACATTCCGTTTATTATTATTATTATTATTATTATAACACATTTATCTGCACCTTTCTAGACACTCAGTGACATCTTACATGAATATGAAAAGAGAAAAACAGAATACAGATGCATTCAAATTAGCAGTCAGAAAGAGTAAAATAGAAGTCCGCCCCCAAACTTAACTTTATGAGCCTGTGTGTCAGTCAGAATTAAGGGCTGATTCTCTGGAGGAGGAGAGTTAACATGTGAAACCCGATCTCCGCTTCAGACGGTTCGATCACTGCCTGATCAGATTAGATTCTTCAGAGAAAAGTAAGAGACCGCAAACTCTTCGGAGTGGGTGAAAGCACTCAGACTCTCCCCTCCGTTTCCGTAGTGGACAGAAATCCATCTCCACGAGTGGTATTTGATCTGCTTTACTGTTCCACCGCCTTTTTAAATTGATGTCGAAGAAAAGTGATATAGGACGAGCGCTCCCAGCCATGAATTCCTGACTTCACTTGGAATCTGTAATGAAAAACTTTATGTATATATTTTTTTGCCCTGATGTATCTGCCTTTGTGTCCATCTATGTTTTCGCCCCGAAGCCGGATGCCGAGTTTGCTGGAGTACCTGAGCTACAACTGTAACTTCATGGGCATCCTGGCCGGGCCCACCTGCTCCTACAATGACTACATGGCGTTCATCGAGGGCACGGGCTACCAGCCGCGCCACCAGGAGAACGCCAACGGCAAGGAGAACGGGAAGCACAAGCAGACGGAGCCCTCGCCCAAGGTACAACACACATTTCCCTCTGCGGGATTTTATTTTGAAAAAGTGTTGTACGCAGACATGATTAATAATAGATAACCAGCACACTGTGCAGGTTTGTAAACACTGTGGCGAGAATCAACCCAGTTTTTGTGTCGGGCTTGGAAAAGCATTTCTAAACACTTCAAATCTACATTAGTGTTTGTGATTTTGCAAAATGAGACTTTAAAACTCAGTTCGTCTTTACGCACATATTTGGGTATAAAGTCAACTTTCTTTAAGGAGTCTGAGCCCGATTATTTTACACTAAAAGGAAGAGAGTGAGATTTTTAAGAATTCAATGACCCACATGTCCAAACCCCCAGGGTTCTTTCTGCATTCTTACCTCATAACACATCAATAATGAAATAATACTCTTAGATCTAAGAGTAAGTGTGTTTTGTGAAACAAAAGTGCTGCTAAATATAGAACACATAAGGACTCAAGTAACCTTGTATTTACAGGGTTTTAAAAAATTTGTTTATTGTTCCTTTTTCAGTGAGATGCAGTGTAATGAGTCGTTGTGCCCCGCCCCCTTCTCTCCTCTCCTCCCCTCCTCCTTCAGAATGATGTCATCTCCAAGCTGTGCACGTGTGCCATCTCGCTGGGCATCTATTTATCCCTGTGCAAGCTGATTCCAGTGGAACGCTCCATAGATGACGACTTCATCAGCTCCAAACCGTTCCATCTCCAGGTCATCTATCTGTACGTGGCCATGCTGGCACTCAGGCCGAAGTACTACTTCGTCTGGACACTTGGTGAGTGTTGAATGAATGTTTCGCACCATTCCTTCGCAGTCCCTTTTCCATAAAAGGCTGGATGTTTTCAATCATAGGATGGAGCGGTTCGTCAACTGTGACGTTTGCCTCATAGCTCAGATGTTTACCTCAGCATTCCAATGCAACGTCTGCTGTACTGCCTCTGCTTAGGAAGCTTGCTAGGATGCATCCTTGGGTCCTCTCCTTTGGTCCATCCACTCTAATAGGTAGAGACCTTGGGTGAGACCGAGAATTCAGCGCAAGGACAATATACCGCATCTGGCATGGGCAAACATTGATTGATGGATGGATAGATAGATAGATTATTGGATAGATGGATACTTTTAGTATTTTATAAGAATTATAATTACAATCAAATGAAAAGTAAAAAAAAATGAAAGTAAAAGTAAATGTTGACAAATGAACTTTCTTCTCCAAGTCAAATTATTTTTATTTGTTCAATTGAAATTATTCAGGTTGACATGTAACAATACTATAAGTTTAGAGATAAGATAACTTGTATTGTTCAGTGATTTGCTCCTGGTCCAGAGAAGTGGGTTATCGTTGAAGTAGCCTGGGTGTGTTTCTCATAAATAAATAAAAAAAGAAAAGAAAAAAGAAAAAAGAAACCCAAACTATTATTCAACCATATTTCCTAATGCAATGCTGCCATCTAGTGGGCAACTGACATACTGCAGCTCTTCATTCTCTCCACTGACAAATCCTTGTGATGCTTCATCTCCATCTGTTTGTGTCACCGCCTTTCAAACTGTGATTGAGCGGATGCGCAGCCGCCGCCGTCCTTCAGTGTTGCTACACAACTCACAAACACTCGTCCCTCTCTCCTGCAGCTGATGCCATCAACAACGCAGCCGGCTTCGGCTTCAACGGATACAACAAAGATGGCTCCCCACGGTGGGACCTGATATCAAACCTCAGGATTCTGGACATCGAGGTCAGACTCTGTTCATGAGATCTTTTTAGATCCTGATCAAGTCCCTTTTCAGCTCAAAGCACTAAAAGTATCTTTTCTTTCAATCTTATTTCAGTTCGCCACCAGTTTCAAGATGTTCCTCGATAACTGGAACATCCAAACAGCTATGTGGCTCAAGAGGTAAAAACAGTCAGAAATGTATTTAAGATCTGTGTGAGAGGATGTCCAGTTGTTTCAAAGTATTGGATTTATCTAAATATTTCAATTAAGGCAACATATATTATGTTTGTGAAAATGGCACGTCAATATTTTTATTTTTAGGAGCACGTCGTTTTGAAGCCTCTGATTATTCACCTTAAGCACAACACGATTTAATGAATTTACTAAAAGCTTTAATGGAGTGGAATAAAGGTCAAGTGATGACGATCTGATGCCTTTGCTTAAAGGTGTAGTACGCAGGATTTACCCAAAAGTGTGTCACAAACCCGTTTTCAATTGGTCGCAGACCTTCGACTGGGTAGAAAAAGTAAAGAAAAAAAAACCCTATGCTTTTATTTTGAAGAGGATTTTAAATGCACCATCACTGTTGAAAATCGTCCTCAATTTGGGCCATTAAGGCTTGTCATTAAGGGGTGATGGTTGGTCCTGAAGCCAGACCAGTTGAGAGCCACTGATCTGTGACTAACATCAAGACGAATCCTGTGCTGAAACTCTTCATGTGTCTCCACGTGTCTGAGCAAACACTGAAACACGTGTCTCGTCCTCAGAGTGTGCTACGAGCGCTGTCCCATCAACCCCACCGCTGCCACCTTTTTGCTGTCGGCCATGTGGCACGGAGTTTACCCTGGCTACTATCTGACCTTCCTCACTGGCATCGCCATGACGATGGCCGCACGTGCAGTGAGTACACACACTGTTTATCACACTTGTTGCTGTTTATCTCCCCAGTTGGAACAAACCGATACAAATCAAAAGCCCCAGAGTTGCGTATTTGACTCCTGCAGGAAATCAGAGACGATTCCCTCCGCGTCGGCAGAAATTCTGCCCTGAAAATTGATTTATTTGTTTTCCCACTGGTCCGACAGAGTCTATGAGCACTTCAGATTTACCACAGGTACTTAGCCGACCAACAAACATGCCACAAAATCCCTTTACAGAGACTGAGGGGATAATGATGGCTGTTTACCACTTATACCTCATTTAAGTGTGAGGCCATTACCACTAATCTCCGCTAAGCCAGATCACTTAACTCTGGACTTGTGAAAGAAGGAGCCAAGAGAATATTTACTGTACGAAAAGACAGTAAGAGTGTTAGAACAGGAAGAGGCAAAGACCCTGGATCACATGATGCTGTTGAACCAGTGGCCACCTCTTCAGTGACATGTGCAGAGATGGACATCTCACGACTGTGGGAGAGTTTACGATTAAAGTCTGTTTTAGAGTTCAATCATTATCTCTCCCTCTGCTCCAGATAAGACACAACATCAGACCGTACTTCCTGGTCTCTGACTCGTACAAGCGCATCTATGATGTCATCACGTGGGCGTGGACTCAAGTCGCCATCAGCTACACAGTGGTGCCATTCGTCCTACTCGCCGTGGGGCCCTCACTCAAATTCTACAGGTATGTGTGTTTGATTCTACAATTCTGAATGGGGAACATTCTCCGTTACACCAGCTCAAAAAGGGAGATTGATAAACAGGAAAATCTAAAAAACATAAAACGTAAAGAGGAGAACATCATATACACAAGAATCATACACAAAAGGGTCAAAAAGATAATTAGCATAGACCTTATTATGCATGAGATTTACTAGTGATAGCACCACCGCACCCTTACATTCATAATAGTGAACTGTTGTAAAAGCTGCATCAGGGGTGATATGATAATTAGTAATGATAATAATGTTGGTAATGATACAGCCCCGATTCAATCTGACATTTTGGGTGAAATGACATTAACCAACAAAGGTAAAAAAAAAAAAAAAAGAGGAACTACTGGCCGTGTGTATTAATTAGTGGAGGGAGTTGCGCGCGCCATTGTTGTGTATAATCGTTATGATAGCGAGCTCGCCGACGACGTTACGGCCCACAGCGTAGCGGCGGACACTTTTTCATTAACCTGGTTGCCTTTTGTGCGCGGCAACAGGCTGTAACGCTTAACGAGACAGCTTAATGAGCGCGGGACGGGGACGATTGATTATAAGGGACATAAAACGAGCGGCCCCGACATTGCCCGCCTGCTGCCGCCGAATAAAGAGCCAACAATGGCCCGTGCTGTTCAAAGCAGGGCTGCGTTTAAATCAGCTCCGCAGACGGGCAGTATAACACAGGCTCATTAACGGAGGAGGAGGAGGAGGGAGCTGACATGTATGTCATGATATCTGTGTTTGTCGTGTCGGTCGGCAACATTAGCGTAATTGTACAATCTGGATGTAGTTAACGGTCTTTTTCATATTTAGGAGAGTTGATGTGTTGTTGTTTTTTCACACATCGGTTTAAACGGTTGTTTCTCTTTGCTACAAACCACACACACATGAAGCCACTCCCCCTCCTTATGGCTACTAATGTTTCATATAATGGGTGTGTTAATCCTCTCAGCTTTCCCAGAGTGGCCGGAGTATATAGGATGTTAATTCTAAACTGCAGTAATAAAATCCGGCTGATGCCAGTGCCAAGTGTTGCTGCACTTTGCATCGCAACCCGTGTGAGTCAAAAAGACTTATTGGGGTCTATTTGCACACAAATGACAAATGTGATTATTGGCATACAGAGCTCATATCAAGGAGTTACTTAATTACTGTTCCCATTTTTTTTATGTGACCGATCAGATATTTTCAGGGCTGTGGAGAAAGTTGATTGTTAATTCTACATTTCTGAAGTGTGAATTGTTTCACCTCAGTCTGTCGTTGTAGATCAGATATAATGCACAATGTTCTATGACGTGATCTCACCTATGATGTCTTATTGTTGTTTTTGCAAAAAGGTATTAGTTTGTGGGGACAGTCACATTCACACGAAGGTGACACTCCTCCCGTTAACCCTTGAATCTGATCTATACCGAATGACGCGCGGCTGTTACGACGAAGGTTGTGCACCGATTCCCTTTCCGTTCCCCTTTGCGTCGCGTACAAATGCTTCCAATGATCCGTGTTGACGTGATTCCTTCTGTGATGTGTGTGTGTGTGTGTGTGTGTGCAGGTCCTGGTATTGCTGCCTACACCTGCTGTGTCTGCTGGTGGTCGTGGCCTTGCCCGTCAAGTCGAGACGCCGGCAGGCCAAAGAGCAGCCGGACGGCCCACAGGAGCACAACAGCACAGACAACAACTGCAACCAGAAAGCCAAAACCACATGAGGCTCGGGGTGTGGTGTCGACGCACAGTCCATTCAGCAGCAGAAACACTGAGATGAACTAGAAAACCACTGAGAAACTGGAGCGTGGCGAGTCTGTTTACTTGACAAAGAACCAAATATCAGACGCTCTGAAAATCCTAACGGACGAGAAAAACAACGACGACGACAACAACAACAACAACAACGACAACAAAGTCCTGTCCAGACCTCCAGTAGCAAGGACGACCGCAATCACCCACCTCTGACATGGGAAAGAGACCAGGACGTAACGTGTTTGACATTTGTGTAAACGAATGACGTGATAGTGGTAACTTTGCATCACGCGAGTGGAATTGAAGACTTCCAAGCTGCCTTAAACCCTCTATGTACTTGGTGGTGGCAGCATGTGCGGGAGCCTAGGCGCAGTGACACCTGCTGTACAGGAAGTAGAAGTGCAGTATGTGGAGGGTTTTTGTCATTGTCTGGATACTAGCCTGTGTTGGGTGGAAACAGCGAAACGTGTTCATGTAAAAGAAATATAATTGTTTATCATCAGCTGCCAATTTCAAAAACAGGCCTTAGGATCCTCAAAATCATCTGTCTTTTTAAAAAAAACAAAAACCTTTATTGGAAGAAGAATTCACACTGAACGTGTTTTGTATATGGATTCTTGTGACGACACAAATGTTTGAAATCCATTCTTTAGTGTTGAATTTTATTTCTGTTCCCGGGATGTATTTAACTGTGCAATTGAATTAATTGTTCATCCAATGAAAAGTCTAAAGATAGATTTCCTCTCCAGGTTGGGTTTGGTGTTTATTCATATCTGCTGCTTTCTTTGACGGGCTTCACTCAGATCAGTTACACGTGTGTTTCAAAGGGAGTTTATTTACCCTGATTCAGAAAAGTTTTATTTCTGATATTTCTGACTGTTGCTTTCAGGGGCATGAAGATGTTTGTTTTAAATTTAACGTGTTCATCTCTCGCTCACAACAGATTTCCTCTGTATTCAAATGCCTTCAAATGTCTCTAAAACGGTTTAATCATTGCAATTTCCCCCAAAAATGAAATTGCATGATTGGTAAAACACAGTGGATTAACATCACTTGTACAATTTAGTCATTTGAAATTATTTCAAAGGTGCAGTGTGTAAGATTTGATGAAGATTTGAGCAAAGTGTCACCTTACTTGATGTCCTAATTGTTGTTTTCAGTACCCTAGGATGAGCTCTTGATACTTATATTTCATACAGGAGGTGGGTCCTGTCGATGGAGGCCGCCATGTTTCACCAGTATGTATTTACAGTAGGCCAGAATGGACGAATTAAACATCCTTTAAATTTTAACTAAACCAACAGAGGCCGTCCTACATGTTGTGGAGCAACATCCATCTTAACCACTCGATATCACCAAGTCTTACACACTGTACCTTTAAATCTGATTGGTGCAACACAAGTCGACACATTTACTTAAAACTAATTGTCACGTTGAAATTATTATGAAACGAACTGAATGTAAAGAAAAATGCAAATTGATGCACAGTTCACACATTCTGGTATAAATTTGCAGCCAAATGTGCAATTTGCATTTGTCTGTGAGGAAATCTGACTCGCCTATATTTATGTATGTTGCATTTTATTGTACAAAGGTTGACAGACCAGCTGATGGTTCCTGGTCTCTTTTCATATTGTGTGCTCTTATGTTAGATTAGGGGGATGTTTCAGGGTGCGTTTACTGTAATGGTATAAGAGACACTGGTTCCTCATGTTGTTCTTCTGGTCCACGGCTCACCCCTTAGCCTTCCACATCATCCAGGTCATCACTTCACCACACGCGGCACTACGAGACGGTTTCCGGGGGGGTTTAGTGAAGAAAACACAGTGCAGTCAGGCCAACCTCCAACGCACCAAACTGTTGTTCTCAAATGCTGCATTTTTACGGATTTGTCAAGAGAAGGGAAGAAAAAAAAACATTTGGGAATTCCTAAGCCACAATATCATCATCAACACCTTTTTGAAGTTGTGCATATATTTTTCTTTTTCCCCAAATCTTGTCGGTATAATGAGTTGGTTTGGTGCAATTTGTGTTATGTGAAATAACAAAGGAGCAGCGGTGGGCGTTGAAGTATGGACCTTTTTTTTGTTTTCTCATTCAGACTTTCTAACATTGCATATTCCTGCCATAACTGTCTGTGTGTATTGGTATGTTAGTGTATGTGTGTGTGTGTGTGTGTGTCTATGTATCCGAGAGAGAAAGTGTGTGTACCAGTATTCATGTGATCTGTATATGTAGTTGTGGTCTCGCATTAAGTATATTTGTAGCCTGGGCCCTGCGTCGGTGAGTGCGGCCCACCTAAAGGAAAGGGATGTCATTCTACAAACATAGCGATTGTTGCACTGCATGGCCACCCGTACCAGCAGATCAATGCAAACTGCTCCATGTGTCCAAAGTGCCAAATCATAAATGGCGCATTTTTGTTTTGTGCATATGTATGCATGTGTGCCTGTGGGGGTGGGGGGTGGGGGTGGCACGTGTGTGCGTGTGTCCATGTAGTATGTGTGTGTGTGTGTGTGTGTGTGTGTGTGTGTGTGTGAGTGTGTGTGCGCCTGTGTAACATAATGGTTATTTTTGTGTCCGAAGGAAATTTATTGACAGATTTGTATAACAGTCCATTAAAATTCTGATTTATGTGGCAAAAATAAAGAGAAATTATTTTTAAACACTAAACCCAAGTTTGAAAATATGTTTTGTTTTTCGATGGAGAATAATATTGGTGTGATTATGATTTGTTGAATGTGTATTTGTTGTTTTCCTCTTGTAAGAAAAATGACAGCTGTGTAAGGGCCCATGTTATTTTAACTCTCGGGTAAGACGTGTATTGAGGATAAAAGATTATCAAATAAAATAGGATGAACAAGCAACAAATGTAATCACAATAATATTTCTATAGACAAAGTGTTTTATTGATCCATTTCAAATATTAGATTCAAAACAAAGTCAACCCCTCCATGACTTTTATTGCAGAAATGCTTTTCATGTCTGGTTGTCATGGCAACCAAAAGGCCTTCACTTAACGGCACCAACTGTGAAGTATAATGGGTGTTGAAGTAGAAGCCTATTATGCTAATGTTTCAATCCATTACCGCTATAATAACACAACATTTAAAGGTACAGTGTGTACGGTTTTAGAGGACCCATCAGCAGGAGAGAAAGATATATTTATATCTTTTGTTTGAACCAGAGTAAACCAATGTTAGAACAGGAATTGTTTGTGTTTTTGTTGCTTTAGTGTATATACTGTATGTATGTGGGTCAAACTGAGAGAGAGGTAGTGGTGGGCGGAGCTTCAATAAAGCTTCAACAGCAGCAGCAGCAGCAGCAGCAGGTTAGGTTAGAGCTGTTGTGTTTCGCAAACAGGATGGCGTGAGAAAGTGGCATATTGAACGTAATCTCCCGGCCTTGGAATTTTTTTTAAAAACCACCACACAGCACCTCAGCCCGGGTAAGAACCATTTCGTGTGTGCTTTGTACTTGTTATTTCTGTTTTTCCCACTTTTTCGAGGTGAAAGGAAAGAGGACCTGTTGGGGAGTTAGCATCGCTGTGCTAACGTTAGCAAGTTAGCCCCCGAGGCTTCAGCTAGCTTGTTTTGTTGTGGCATAATTTCATACAGGAAGCCATTGTGGTTCAAACGTGACCATCAAGCTCTTGGTTGTGTAAAAGTGAAAGGCAACAGTTTAATTAATTATTTCCCCCTGAGCGCGTTGCTTCATTCAAAACCATGTGATCCGTGTGCGTCATCCAGATGTTTAGTTTTTGACAAGCCGAAGATAAACAGTGGACAGCGGCTTTTTGTCGTTACATCTCCCGCTGCCTGTTGCAGGAAATGCTACGCATATCAACACCATGTTTTGTATGTTTGTCACTACTTTGTTTGTCACTACTTTAGTCAGCACTACTTTGCGTTCCTTACTGGGTGTGTTGAATTTCATTTCCTCCAGCAGGTTTACACAGGAGACACTTTTCCTAAATGAAAAACCTCATCTCTCGCTACTCTTAACAAATACACAGACAGTTTAAAGTCACTCATACTCTTGTTTTTCCACCGTAGCATCAGCATATGTTTTTGAGCATGTGACAGGAAAGTCAACCCTCAGCAGTTTCATATGACGACCTCGCCAGGCTTGTTTTAAATTTAGAGATCATATCCAGTGTTGCCTCTTCAGCTCCTGCCGCCGACATGTTTGTGTGTTGTGTGCTCAGATAACAGATCTGCTGCTGACTGCTGCTGTGTTTGACTTTCTGAGATATCTACCACTCTGTGTTTCGACATTAACACGTGATCATGCTTAATCTGATGCTGGTTTATGGTGAAGGAGGGCAAGGCGTTCCAAGGTTCCCTCTTAAAAGTGCATTGTGTAGGATTTAGTGACACATAGAGGTGAAGTTGTAGGTTGCACCACAATTCCAGTGGGTGTAATCAAACGTGTTTTTGAATATTATTTGATTATATGATTATTTGATTATTTTGATTTGCAAACAAAAAATTGAACACTTGGTCAATTTAAAATTATTAGATGGAACACAGCGATTCAGGCTCAGCTTAATATTTTTTGGCTTTTAACTGATGCGCAATTAAAAGACACTCAGGCGACTTGAGCACTAATCTGTACTGGTGATAGCTCCACATTAATATCACCCTAATGTGACTTTATAGTATCACTCATCAAATTAAATCACCCACATTAGGCCGTCACAGTAATCAACCCCCCCCCCCCCCCCCCCCCCCCCCCCCCCCCCCCTCTCTCCCCCCCCCCCTTTATTTAATCTATATTGCTGGTGCCGAGCCGGTGGTAGTATTAAATGGAGATTTGTACGTCTGAGTCTATTGTGGAGGGGGGAGGAGATGGGCGTAGTCCTGCCCCCCTCATTTAATATTCAGCCTGGCGTGAAGGGGGATGCTGAGCGTCAGCCTGGCGGTGCTTGTTGATACAGTGAGTGAGTGAATGAGGGATAAAGATTGGTGTTAGATATCTGAATTGAGGTTTCACCCTGCACCCAGGTAAGAGGTTTGACTTCTAATCTTTTTACAGCAAACATCATGTCTTATTTATTGGCTTTTATTATCTGTGGCAGCTTCTATTTGTTGATTTCCTGCTGGGTTTTCCTCTGTCTGTGTATGTGTGTGTGTGTTGTTTTTTTAACGATGAGTGTGAACTCCCATTTGTACACAGTGGAGCACAGACAGAGCGAGCTGGGATTGGTTCTGATTGGTTCTTGTGTGGCGTTATCTTCCACCCATTGTGCTGAGAGACAAGGAGCCGAGGAGGGTGTGTCAACAGGCTTCACTGTAAACAAAGGATTTTTTTTACCCCACTTGTGGGTAACAGATAAAGATGGTGTGCGACCGGAGAACATGGCCACACTTACAAAAAAAGTGTGCATATTCATTGATTGGCAGCTTTGGATGTGACTTCAAGTGGGCTGAGGTGATTCGGGGCCTTTGTACCGACAGCCTCGCAGGCATGTGACATTTAAGCGTTTATTGACCTGAGCCCGAGCAGCTCGCCTCAGGGATTATGGTGAAATGCCGAACAGTGCATTTGATAGTCTCGACGCGCCGCCCGTTTCCAGGACAACCTGCAAATGCAATGAGTGCAGCCGATTAATTTTCTGTAATTGAGGCAGGAAGGCGGGCTGACCATGATGGAGGAGGCCATCTCGATGAATCATTGATGAGTTTTTTATTGATCGACTGAATCCCGAACACAACAAAGACAGCGAGAAGGGGTTTTCTTTTGTTAGGTCTGTACTGTACATGTAAATAATACATTCGGAGTCTTGTTGATTTGTGAGGTAGGAGCAATCTGGTCTGAGTCACTGACTATAGAAGCCACAATTTCAGTCAGAGAGTCGGTTGGAAGAGACTGTACTAAAGTGAAGGTGGGGTTACAGTAAGTCAAATTAAAGGGTGGGTAGTACTTGATTCCTTGCTCTCTTTGTCCACTTGAATATTCTTTGGGTTGACACCCCACTGCAGCCTGGATGCTATTATTGATCACTTAAGATCAATGTTTGTCTTTGATGTAAAGCCATTCATATCACGATATCAACAGAATAAACAGAATATATGATCTATTGGGCTTTCATACATATTTTTTTTTAAATTCTGTGCCAATACAGTCATATTTTCATTGGTGTTTGTCGCAGAATCGTGCAAAAAGTACTATATTGTCTTGGAGCTGGGTGTGGTATAGGCCTAAGAAAATCTCTATGAATTGTGGTGTGGATCACAGAAGAAACGGAGAGATCCTGGAATTTAAGCATTGTAAGACACTGTGTTTTTATGCTTTATTCAAATTTTCGCACCAGCAGACTGAATGCGTGCGTCGGAAAATAATAGTTCACTTCTGATGATGACTGTTGTCATTAAAAGAATCACATGGCTATCATGATTATCATAAGTGTTTGTGTCGGTGTCTGTCTGCTTCCTCCGCCCCCTCTGCGTGTTTCACACTCAGTGAGTATGAATACAGTGAGAGACTATATTGTCATTATATTTACTGTATGAGGCTACAGAGTGTCATTGTGTTAGATTTTTGGTTGGTGGTGTGCTGCAGAATTTTTTCAGTGCGAAAAATGTGCCGTGACTCAAAAAAGGTTGAAAAACAACCGTGGTAGAGATTGAGGAATGGTGTAGTGGAATTTTGTTTGCATGTCATAAGAATCAATATGCCTTGTTGAAAGTAAGTCATATTTAGTGAATTGTTGATTATGAGTGTGAGCACTGGTGCAGCTCCAAATAAAGGCTCTACTGCATTTAAATCTCTGATATCATAAGGGGCTGTTTGGGCACTGGTAGAAACTGCGAATTTGGGGCAGTTGTATTTAAATATCGTGCAGCTGTGTACTACCGGTAATTGGCTTCCATTCATCAAAATGTAGAAAAGGAAAAAAAAAAGGTCTTGTTAAGTGGGCAAATGTTTTATCAGGTCCAATTGAAGGCAGAGGGAGGGGGGGGGGGGAAGTGAAGTCTCTCTCTGGCTGTAATGGATGCTCTTGGTCCACAGCATCAATTGTCCGAGTCATTAGTTCCTCAGAAAGTTAGTGGACTACTGTTTTCTCTTTGTTAGAGTTGCAGCGAGTTCCTTGAGTGGACCTTTGCGATCTGTCTTCATTATAATGAGCAGACTAATTTCACTTCATGTTTTCAGCATGAGCGAGCAGGTGGAACTAAAGTGGACTGAACCGAGCGCTCCTGTGAGTCTGTAATGTTCAGGGCACTGGCGCGTTTGTAACTGGAGTTTAAACATATCCTGGAAGGGCAATGTCTTTTATTTTAGACAGCATTGTGTTTGTTGTTTTGACATAGTTCCTTTTGTCAGCAGCAGATTGCGGTTCGGTGTGACAGTATCCTTCTTGATGGCTCACCACATAAAACGGACATATTTTCATACCAGACCAACCTGACACAACAGATTTTGAGTTTCCAATCAAGGGCCACAGCAGCTGCGTGTTCAGCGTTGGAACAGCAGTGTGGTTCCTGGAATGATCAATGAACAGTATGTCCAAATCAAAAGTGCATATGTACTTATGCCACTGAGGGACTACGGTGAGAGGCTGGCCCTGCGTAAAACATGTGAGCCTCGTGAAAGCAAATGAATAAATTCAGTCAACAAGAACCAGCAGATGATTAGTGAAACATCATTGAAACAGAGCTATTCGTGGCTGTGAACCACAGCCAGTACAAATCAAAGGCAGACTGAGCACTGTAGAGGCCTACAACTCTCTCTAGTGTCGAAGACGTTGTATAACTGGGTGTCTGGATTAGTGTTGTTGGAGTCTTTTATTGATATTATCAACATATTGCATTGGTATGATGTCCAACCACTATTTTTAGGCAATATCTGAATATTAAAAAAAAAAAGATAAAACTACCTACACGTACAGACAGATCTGTAGTTGTTTTTGCCTTGAAACATTTGCATAGTCATGTGTTTTTATATGAAACCTTTATATGAAATTGTAGGAGGGTTTACTTTTTTAGTTAGAAAGTTCGAAACCCTATGATTTTGTTTGTCTAGGTAGTTCATATGTATGACTCTGTCTTGGACACTTGTTTATTCCACAGCATCACTTCAAACAAACACCACGCCCTCTTTCCCTCCCATGATTTGAACTTCTGTTTTTCTCTATTTGAAGAGTAGTTCATCTGTGAGACTGTACCAGCCTGTGGTTGCGCTGACAACGTGTATATTTGTATCCCTCCTGTTGTTCACTGGGAATACTAATCTGCTTTGCTCTGGGTCTACAGTGGTGCACAGGGGGAATAGGAGTCAGCCATGGACACCACCACCTCCATGAAGATGACCTCCCTGGCTGTCCAGAGCCTGTTCAGCTACGTGGAGGAGGAGAACTTGGCTGCCATCAAAGCACATCTGGACAAGTTTCGGGATGTGGACAGTCGGAGTGATGTAAGTCCTTCTTATCAGCCAAACCCCTGTTTGCTGAAACGTTTGCTTTATGAATCAATACGCAGCAAACAAAGTCTCTTTACGATCATGTGGCAGGCGTTTTGTAGGGAAAGAAGTATCAGAACTGTTGGGGAGCTGTAATGGAAGTGATGATATTGTGGGTGGCATCGAGCAGGGTTTGGTTGGGGTTCGCTGCCATTTACTATATACCCACATGTAACTTTTTGCCATTAGCTTTTCCCTGTTCTTACTGTTCCTCTACTAAAAGTTTGAAAATAGATATCATCTTAATTACTGTTATAAAGGCACATTAAAAAAATGTGTTTCCTTGAAGTATCTTTTCTTCACCAGTGAGATAGATGAAAACTTTGAAGGGTTAAACTTATGTTTAGTTATTTTAATGGGCACCATGTCATTATGTTATTGGACCTTTTATGGTAGAAACAGGGCTCACTGGAAAACAATGCACGACTGTAAACTCATATCTACTGCAGCTGCTGTCATTGTGATGTATACACTTAAATGAACTGGCTTACGAATTAAAGGACTGTCTGTCTCACTGAGAGTGTCCCTGAAAAGATGATAGAAATGAATAGACTTTCGATGAGCTGGAGTCTTGCAGTTTTGAGGCCAGCACATCATTAGTTGTCATTTCATGAGCTGTTTGGATGATAAACAAATCATTGCACTGCACCGCGCTTATCCCATAAGCTGACTAATAGAAATTGCAACATGTCGGCCATATCTCTTTCGAGGGATTGATTATCTGGATGTCATACATGATGGGATTAGAGTTCAGTCATCAAACAGCATCACCATCTGTCATTTCTTTTCCCAGTGTGGTCTCAGTGGGTTACAGAGAAAACAGTGCAGTTAATTAGCTTGTTTCTATCCTTATCACCGTTTGTGTTCCCCCCTCTCCATATCTCCCTCTCTCTCGCTCTCTCTCTCGCTCTCTCTCTCGCTCTCTCTCTCTCCTTGTTTCAGAATGGACAGACTCCCCTGATGGTGGCAGCTGAACAGGGCAATCTGGAGATAGTACAAGAGCTCATTAGGAGGGGCGCCAACGTGAACTTGGATGATGTTGTAAGCATGCATACGTGCATACAAAATATACACAAACTGCCTATTATGAGCACACACACGCATACACAGGTGCACGTGGCACTGGCCGAGATTTCACAAAGAGTGCACCCAGAACAGAGGCACAGGTGAAAAACAGTGTGGTCATTTTAACCACATCATCCCCTCGACAACGACGACGTAGGTGATTTTCCGTCTTGCTGATCTCACCAAACTCATGCTAAGTCCTCAGCTATTACTGGTCCGCATGAGCCATAATGACAACCCATTAGGAAATTTTTTTTTTTTTACCTTCCCTCTTTCGACTAAATGACAGGATCCACAGACGGGCCAACTCCCTGTGTGTCCACCCTCCCACACATGCACACACTTGGGGATTCATACACTACGCAGGTTCACTCACACACCTCTCTGTAACATCTCATGTACATCTAACATGTTGTTACACACTCCAACCCGCTCCGGCTCCGATGCAGAGAGGGAAGCTCAGTAGGTCGTAGTTGCTCTCATATCTCATATTCTGCCCTATCCATGCGGCACCGTGTTCCCATGAGCACCTGGTACGACCAGCTGGTAGGTATCGAGCTGTTACTCTCCCCAGGATCTGCTCCAGCAGAGCTCGGACAAGTGTTATTACAACTTGATTTGGAGTCTGACGGGAGTTCCCACGCTAAACGGTCGGGTCTATTTGTGCAGGACTGCTGGACGGCGTTGATCTCGGCAGCTAAAGAGGGCCACATCGACGTGGTCGGTGAGCTCCTGGAGAACAATGCCAACCTGGAACATCGAGACATGGTGAGGACACGGACAGTAACAGACACATTGGGGGTTATAGTTAGAAACAAGGTTTAACCTTTCCCAGAAAATCCTTTAGATAGGTCTGGTATCTTCGTTTTGTAATCTGATTTTAACATTGGTTGTACTAAATTGCTGTTTTTGTGTAACATACAATTTATTTAACTTTTGTTTAACTGATAAGCATCTTTCGATGCATGGTTTCACATTAATTATTTCATTATTTGTGATCTAAGGGGGTGCCATTTTCTTCGATTAATTATTATTATTATTATTATTATTATTGTACAGTGGCTCTGTAATCATGCCATTATCATATTGATATTGGGTTAAAAATCTCCAGATCTTAAAACAAAAAAACAGCTAAAGGGGAAAAAGGAAAAGACAAAGGTAAAAAATAACAATGTAATTTTTAACAACTAAAGATTATATAGAAAACATCATAATTTGATTAACAGTGTGCTTGCACTCATCCCGCAAGCTTACTGTAAGAATGTATCCCACAAATTTTTAAATCTAATAAAGTTCTGAAGCTATGGTTTTATACACATTAATGATTTCTGCTTGATATTACGACCCCAGCGCCGGTTTGACAGGATGATCCATTTGCCGCCGAAATGGACATAAAATGAAATTACTCCCCCTGTGATGGCTTCCCTCTCATATTAATCCCATTTACTGAGCACTGGTGGTCATGGCATCCAGCTTTGATGTGATTTAGTTACTGGATACAGAACTGTCCGAGGCAGACTGTGGTGTTCAGGATTAGAGTTGTAGCTATTCTGTATAATGATGAGCAGAGCATTGGGAACAGGAAATACAAATATTTATTTGCCGGGCCAAGCATGTTTGGAAAGATGATTTAACAGCCATCGTGTTTTCCCAGCAGCTGAAAGTGCACCTCTAATGAGTGTTAGCCATTAGCGGGCAGTATAAATAATGCAATAACATTTTATATCGGCAGTAAAAGGTTACACCTTAATGTGAAACATGACTTGTACAGAGATTCTAAGCCTCTGTATCGTTATGGACTTGACTCAGGATATGAACTGAGTCATCACCACGCACGGCCTGTCCAAGCCTCACAGGACAGATCACAGCCACTCATCACGTTGGGATTTATAATAAACCACTGTGTGGACACTGTTCACTCACTGGAAAATGTGTCACACCAACTGGAAATAGCACATTTTCCTACCACAGAAATCTTCAAAGATTTGACCAATTCAGGAGGTTAGATTGCAAAACTTGTGTTTGCTTCTAATTCTTTATCAACTATTTGAAGCATTTGGTTGACTTTGGTCTTAGGCAGGTGTAAAAGATAGTTTATTCACTCACTTCCTCAATGATGATAAAATAATACCTACAATTACTGTACATGACTACTTTGTTACGTGTCATGCATGTAGAGTCAGTTAGCAAATCAAATGTCCAGTCTGATTCTCATTGTTTTATGTATTCTGCTCAACTCCATGTGTATTTGTTTTCTTCTCAGGGGGGTTGGACCTCTCTCATGTGGGCAGCCTACAAAGGGCGTACAGATGTGGCCGAGCTGCTGTTAGAAAAGGGAGCTAACCCCAACATCACGGGCCAGGTACTGAGACTGGACATGTTGAATTTTCTTGAAATCTTTTATTCCTTTCATGTGTCTGTTTTGAAAGTGCACAGGTACAAGAAATCTATATCTCACTATTTCAAAACTGTATTTCACATTCTTTAGATATTTATATTCGCACTTTATGATGCAGTATTTCAGTTCTCCTGCTATTAACACATAAATATACGTTTTTTCAATCATTACATTAAGGTAGAGTAACATTGATATGAACACAGTCACAGCCTTGCACATAATGATGTGATACCCCATCATCTGCAGTTTCCAAACATGTCACACGCCTGAAGGTGTCAGTGTGATTACAGGTCTAACACTGATCATTGCTTACTGACTCTAACATGGTCCTGTGGCCCTACAGTACAGCGTCTATCCCATAATCTGGGCAGCGGGTCGTGGCCATGCAGAGATCGTCCATGCCCTGCTGCAGCACGGAGCCAAGGTCAACTGCTCTGACAAGGTAACCACATGCTGAATCATTTACTTCCTTTTCATCACACTGATTGCATGTGGTATACAGTGTGGTATGACATCAGGCCCACACTTCACCCCTGGCCCACGACCCTTCACCGCCTGTGCTTTTATTTATTTATGTTTCTTTAAACATGTTTTACACGTCCCTGAGTTTCTTCTACCACCCAGGCCTCATGCTCTTCTGTCGTACTGTCCTCTTTTCTTCCACACAGTACGGAACCACTCCTTTAATCTGGGCTGCCAGGAAGGGCCACTATGACAGCGTGATGCATCTTCTGGCAAATGGAGCTGATGTGGACCAAGAAGGAGCTGTGAGTGGACCACAAATCTGAATCAATTACTATTTTCTCGTATTATACAGTTATTATCGAGAAGGACCCATCAGAGTTTGACTTAAAGGCACAGTGCGCTGTGGTATTACATGGTTTCACCCAGGTACATTAACAGGTGACAAAGAGTTGTAGTTTAGTCTCAGGGTCACAGTTGGCACTATATTACACAAACCTGTTGCCCACCTTTTTATTTTTTTTAGATCTAATTCTGCCAAGTGCCACAAATGTGTCAGTAAACGGCAGTGTTTGATAATTGATAGCACCTATGATACGGCACATCTGTTCTCCTTCGAGTCGTGTCACATCTGTGCCAACACAAGTGAACGATGTGATGGTTTGATATGTGGCATCAATAATCAGTCGGAAGTGTGGCAGCTAATGTTGCAGAGCCATTAATTCATATGTGATTAAGAGACTCCAGTGCCTCCAAAAAATATATATAAATTATTGCTCTCGCTAAATGAGATGTCAATAATAAATTGTCATTAGGCCCCTTGTGTCTCCCTGAGCTGCTGAGATAAACTGACATGTGGAGAGTACAGTTTGTCGTGATTAGCCATAAATGATCGAACATCTGTCTCCCGAACGCTGAAACACCAAGGAAAATCGTTATGCCCTAGCGAGGTGGAGAAAAATGAGAAATGCCAGGGTGAGGGGAATCTTCTTATGTGCAAATGAGCCCTTTCTGTTCTGTGCCAGAATTCAATGACAGCCCTGATTGTGGCCGTGAAAGGCGGCTACACTGAAGTTGTGAAGGAGCTGCTGAAGAGGAACCCTAATGTCAACATGACGGATAAAGACGGCAACACAGCCCTGGCCATCGCCGCAAAGGAAGGGCACACTGAAATTGTACTGGACCTGCTGGACGCTGGCACCTACGTCAATATCCCAGACAGGGTTAGAGCCTCCTCTCTGCAAGAGACTCTGCAAAACTCTTTTTTTTATAAACACAAATTTGAAAAATGGTTTGTGTAGATGAAATGTAATTCAGTCTGTTTGTCTTTTTCTTTCACCAACTTGACCAGAATGGGGAGACGATGCTGATTGGGGCAGTTCGGGGAGGTCATGTGGAGATCGTCCGAGCTCTGCTGAACAAATATGCCGATATTGACGTCAGGGGCCAGGTGAGAATCCTCTCCCAGTATCATTGTTGCTTTACTGCCTTCTTTGTCTTCAGTGTAAAATATCAAACTGTTACTCAATACTGTTCGTCCAAGCTGTATTGTTCATTGGTAAATCTATGGATAAGAATTGCACAAATGTCTCACTGCTTTATTGTATCAGGCACAACATAACACTGGTTATTTGCATTTCTTGCTCTGTTTAAACAAGCTTGTATTTGCCCTGTCCATTTGACATCAGGATGGAAAGACTGCCCTCTACTGGGCAGTGGAGAAAGGCAACGCCACTATGGTGAGAGACATCCTGCAGTGCAACCCTGACACAGAGACCTGCACAAAGGTAAAGACACCGTCAGTAGAAAAAGAAGGATCATGCACTCTTTCTCTTTTTTCAAGTTTTCTCACTATCAAATGAGATCTTATATTTTGCATTGTGAACACGTATCGTAGTCTTTCTAAAGACCCAGTTTAAATAAATGCAGTGTAAATAAATACATTCAATTCAACTGATTTCTTATACATTGTCTTTGTGTGTATTATCTAGGAGGGAGAAACTCCACTCATCAAAGCTACAAAGATGAGGAACATCGAAATAGTGGAACTGCTGCTGGATAAAGGAGCCAAAGTGTCTGCGGTCGACAAGGTGCTGTTTAAAACACAAATACATATGACTCATCGTGTTTAGTTTGAGTGATCTGGAGGATTATGTTCAATTTTTCAGTGGATGGTAATTTTTTTCGTGTATTCTGTGTCTCTACACGCAGAAAGGAGACACGCCCCTCCACATTGCCATTCGCGGTCGGAGCCGCAAGTTGGCCGAGCTGCTTTTGAGGAACCCTAAAGATGGCCGTCTGCTTTACCGCCCCAACAAAGCCGGAGAGACCCCTTACAACATCGACTGCACCCACCAGAAAAGCATCCTCACGCAGATATTTGGAGCCAGTATGATTAAAATTTCACAAATTTCGTATTTTCTCGTGACAAGAGAAACGTATTACACTTTTCTATTTTATCGTTTCTCATCTCTTTATTGTTTCTTTTAACTCTCCCAGAGCACCTCTCCCCTTCAGAGTCAGATGGAGACATGTTGGGTTATGACCTTTATAGCAGTGCTTTAGCAGACATCCTGAGCGAGCCCACCATGCAGCCACCGATCTGTGTGGGATTGTATGCTCAGTGGGGTAGCGGCAAATCGTTTCTTCTCAAGAAACTTGAAGGTAAGAAATAAAATGGGAGATGTCTGTATATTCTTTGATATCCTTGCCCCTGTGTAATTCTTGATTTTATTGTCTGACACGTCTTTATTTTCTTTATTAGATGAGATGAAGACATTTGCAGGCCAGCAGATCGAGCCCTTGTTCCAGTTTTCATGGCTGGTGGTCTTCCTCACATTGCTTCTCAGTGGCTGTGTGGCTGTGGTCCTAGGATTCACTGTGAATCCCAAACTGGCGATTGCTGTCTCCCTCAGCCTGCTGGCTCTGCTTTACATCTTCTTTGGTAATTTTGTTTTGATTTGAGGACATATGGAGCTGCTAACTGATTTTTGAGTCACTATGGTAAACAAATGTATACACATATTTCTATTACATCAATGCTACAACTACATCGAGAGCTACAACTGTGGCCACTTTGAGTCTTCTCATAGTTTGATCACTAGAGGGAGCCATTTCACAATCAAAACATGAGTGGTGCTTCTCAGTTTACATTGTGGCTGATTTTGGAGATACACTAAGTGACTGATATTTTGGATTAGAACTTCAACATGGTAATAAGATTTTTTTTTTTCACTTTTTGATTGATATCTTAAATTCTTGGCTCTTCTATCTGCAGTACTGGTCTACTTTGGAAGCCGTCGCGAGAGGGAAAGTTGGAACTGGGCATGGGTCATTAGTACTCGCCTGGCCCGCCAGGTCGGCTACCTGGAGCTGTTGCTCAAACTGATGTTTGTCAACCCACCTGATCTTCCTGAGCAGACGACCCGCGCCTTACCTGTCAGGTGACAAATGCTTACACATCAGTCTCGTTCAGGCATTTTCTCTTGAAATTTCTCGGTCTCCCAGCTCCAAGATAATTCCTATACAAATAATCATCTACCCATTTCTCTCTTTGCCCAATAGGTTTTTGTTCACGGATTATAATCGTTTATCCAGCGTTGGTGGAGAAACGTCCATGGCGGAGATGATTGCTACACTCTCAGATGCCTGTGAGAGGGAGTTTGGCTTCATGGCCACAAGACTCTTCAGAGTTTTTAAGAATGAAGAGAGCCATGGTAATGTCATAGATTTTTACTGTTAAAGTGCAGAATCCATGAGTATGAGGGTGTTATACCTGCTGTACAGTTAAATGATACAACTTTCTAAACACAGAATACATACCCCTTATAACTATCTTCATCATAGTGCCTGTTTGTTTCATCCTCCAAGAATGTCCCTAACACCCTTTCATTCTCCAGGTAAAAAGTGGAAGAAAACCTGTTGTGTTCCCTCCTTCGTGCTGTTTGCCTTGACACTAGGCTGCCTGATAACTGGTATGGCCTTGTTTGCCATCTTTAAGGTTAGTCACATCCCTCTATGCCCTACTGCAGTTCAACCTCCAGGGAGTTGTTCAGATGAAGTCTAGCTGGTCTTTCAATAATTTCATTTTCTAGGTTGACTCAAAGAACTTGACGGTAAACGCGGTGCTGATTGCGATGGCCAGTGTGGTGGGTCTGGCTTTATTGCTCAACTGCAGGACCTGGTGGCAGGTTGCTGACTCGGTGCTAAACTCTCAGAGGAAGCGCCTGCACAGCGCTGCGAACAACCTGCACAAACTGAAGAGTGAAGGATTTATGAAGGTAGACCGACGCACTTGAATCAGTCATTAAATCGTTTGACTTACTGTTGTAATGACTCATTGTCTCATCCACTTTTTTTCTTTTTCTCCATCAGGTTCTGAAGCATGAGGTGGAGCTCATGTCGAAAATGGCCAAAACCATTGATAGTTTCACTCAGAACCAGACGCGCATGGCTGTGATCATCGATGGCTTGGATGCCTGTGAACAGGACAAAGTGCTGCAAATGTTGGACACGGTGAGTGTGTTTGCATGGGTGCCGCTTCCTCTCGAAGCCTGCTAACAGTTTGACTGAAAGAATTTAAATGTACACATGTCACTCAATTTAACCACGCCTGAAACAAAATGTTGTGCAGCAGCTGCAGCTGAGCCTTAATGTGAAGTCAGTCCTTCACCTGTGCACAGAGTAAACACATCTCTGCAGCTGTGCAGCTGCCCTGGTGCTCCTCGCTGCCTTAGCTCACCTACAACTTTGGATCCTTCCTCCCAGCTGCAGTAATAGAATTTCCTTTAGCCAAATCGAATTATTTGGTGAAATAATCCCAGAGAGCATGGCAACCTCCTGCGTGCTAACCTAATCTTCTCATCTTTGCAAGCACCTCCTCGTCACTCTGTAGCCATCGTCTGCTCCGAGATGAAACGCGCTCTCCGAAATCTGTCTTTTTGGGACATCATTCACAAAGTCAAACGTTTTGTATGTCTTTCCACCCCCATAGTCGTTCTACAAACCAGACGATGTATATTTAAGATGCAGACATCATGTGATAGCGCCTTAGTCGGAGGCACTCTCAGCTGCTGCAGAGATGGAGGTTCATCACCCTGTGGGCCGAGCCTGAGGGCGCTGGCCAGGGTTTATAACAAACCGTGTCTGCATGTAGCACAAAGTGATGTCCTGTGACACTTGGACTGTGTCCTTAAGTTAGTGGGGTGGAAATCCCCCGGAACCATGTGCTGAAGACAGTCAGCTCTCACAGGACTCATTAAGTTTAAGCACTGCGGCTGACTGTTGTCGTGTTGTTGGTTGATTCGATTGTAACCCCCCCCCCCCCCCCCCCCCCCCCCCCCCCCCCCCCCCCCCCCATTTTGCGTGCTCTGGTATCCTTTAAACCTTTATTTGGCTTAACTGAATCAAGTCCATGTGAGTGATTTCCTTATGATTCCCCTTTCGTTGCAGGTGAGGGTCCTCTTCTCCAAAGGCCCCTTTATCTCCATCTTTGCCAGCGACCCCCACATCATCATAAAAGCCATCAACCAAAACCTCAACAGTGTGCTGAGAGACTCCAACATCAACGGCCACGACTACATGAGGAACATCGTCCACCTCCCGGTGTTCCTCAACAGCAGGGGCCTCAGCACGGCCAAAAAGCTTTGTTTGGCAACTCCCACCAATGGGGAGGCACTGCCAGTCGAAGGTAGAGATCAAGGGGTTTTAACTACAGACATTTTGACTTGGTTCAGTCACAGGCATTTATTGTCTCCTCCTTTCTTGTCTCACTGTATCTCCAGGATGGCATGAAGAGATTGACAGGAAGCTCTCCCAGTCCGCCCTGAGCCAAGACCAAGCCAAGTTTGGCAGCAAGAACGCTCTTAATCGCAGGGTAATGACACTTCATGTTTACTTGTGTAGATCATACAATGCTTTGTTGGGGTTCATGGTCCCGCAGAGGTGGTCCCCGAACCCAATAAGTTAGTAAACCTAGCAGAACAGTTAAAAAGGAAGAATGTGGGGACATAAAGACTTGAAAGAGATATGTTGAGAGACCAAAAATATTGACTTAGGTGGAGGAAATATCCAAAATACACAGTTAATATAAGACAATCAATGGATGAAGAGCTGTTGATTCTAATTGCCACCCTAAATCAGCACAGTACACAGGCCAAAATACTGAACCTAAACTTGCCTTGTGTTGCACTGTGTGAATGGATGAATGGCTAAAACTACTGTTCAGTGGTCAGTAGTTTGAAAAGTCGTCATGTCTGAAAAGGGGCTATGTAAATATATTTGTTTATTTTGGCAAAATTATGTTTTTTTCTTACTACTCATCATTTAGAGATGTCTTGAAGCTTGACGTTAATCCTCGATGTCCCCACACCAGTCAAAACAAAATCAAAATGGGTTTCAGTTCAACCTAATTTGAATAGAAAACTCCGGGATGGGGCGAGAGATGCAGCCTTTCTCCAACCCTCGCTGCTCTCCATATTTAGCCTCCTCGCTGAGGGGGGTGTTCAGTGCATACATGTGGTGTTGGCAGGCTGCTCAGAGTTCAGAGGACAGACAGAGACACACACAGAAACACCAAAAAATGTGATCGAGGTACTCGGTGTGCGGCCAAGGTTCCTGGTGTAATTGATGTAATGGCTGTTTATCCTTCCTGCTGCGTTGCCACAGCCTAATGACAAGGCCTAGCAGCAGTGGGTCCCTGTGACAAAACACTGGCACCAGGTCTGCTGGCAGGAGGCTAAGTGACTCTGCTGCTGTCGCTGATGCCCCCCCGTGGGACCTTCCCACTAACCTCTCCCTCCCCTTCCCTCCTCCCTCTCCTGTTTGTTTGTTTGACATTTGTTTGTACCTTGGGTTTATCTGATTCCGTCAATTATTGGTGTGGGCCCTTTTATTACGGGGCAGCGTGCTCTGTTTATTTGCCCTCTGCCATCAGCTGGCGCTTGGCAGCAGGGTCCTATTCCTACAAGTGGAGCTTCAAATGAGGGTAGGAGGGGAAAATCAATTAGTGCCTCTCCATTTTCATGTGGCTTCTCAAGTCATGGATGACATTATGGCTATCTCCGCCATCTTGTTTCCATTTATTGGAATTAAACACATCATCTTTCCCAGGGAAAGAGATGATTACAGTCGGTGTTCTATTTTCTACCCTCTATGTACATTGTATTAACTTTAATGACGCAAGAAACATGTACAGTTACCAGTAAAACTGCATTAAAAGTCAATACTTATGGGACTTTAAGCCTCAGAGGCCTGACTGTACGATAGACCTTTTTCAGGCCTGGCTGAGTGGTGGCCATATGTTTCATCTCTTTGAGAAAGAGGTCATGAGACTGGCGTTACGACTTCAAAGTCAACCAAAAGCCTCGCCTTGGCTCATGACCATGGCAGCTGTCTGATATCGTCACAGATGTTCTCCTGTAGATCTGTGTCAATAGCTCGCCTGTGTGTCATGAGTGTTCAGCCCTTGACTGTGGCTCTTTGATTTTTATTTGCAGTCATACAGAATTGTATGTTTTGGAGCTTGGGGAAAAAATAGGTTTTACTCAACACCACTTCACATACAGTTTTGAATTATGAATTTTATTTCAGACCTTTGGCCCCAACTATGGTTTAATTGTAATCACTTTTTTTCTCTTTCTCTTCATGATATGATCCTTCTATTTTCAGTTTGAAAGAGATTCAGAGACTTCTAGTATTCTAACTCGACATACTTGTCATTGTGTACTCGTTAAGGACACATACCGACGTCGTCAGATGCAGAGGACCATCACCCGACAGATGTCATTTGACCTCACCAAGTTGCTGGTGACTGAAGACTGGTTCAGTGATATCAGTCCACAGACCATGAGGAGGCTGCTCAACATTGTTTCAATCACAGGTAAAAAAAAAAAAATTAAATGAATAAACCAGCCTTTGCTATATCAACAACTTTTATTATCTGGTTGTAAGATTGAATGCTAGGTTTGTTGATTATGAGTTTCTTTTTAACTCGAGTCAGCTGTTTGGAAAATATGATAGAATTTGGAGGAAGGCACAACTACAAAAAGTCAGTAATTATTTTATTGGTAGACCAGTAGATCGTGTTGGATCATGTGTCTGCAGAATGGCAGCATTTTACCAAGTATTTGAGTGTAATTTCGCTTTGAGCTGAAGCCAGTGTTTCAATCAAAATAGAGGAAGGTACACAACATGCATAAATGTTACACAACATACAAGAGACACCACACACTCAGAAATTATTTTTGGCAGGTCGTCTGTTGCGAGCCAATCAGATCATTTTCAACTGGGACCGACTGGCATCGTGGATCAACCTGACAGAGGAGTGGCCTTACAGGACGTCATGGATCATTCTGTTCCTGGAGGAGTCTGACGGAGTCTCTGACCAGGTCACTCTCAAGACCATCTATGAGAGGTACTCCTACACAACATCTGTACACATTGTCTTGTCCCATGTAGTATTATCCCTCCTTCCCTGTCTTGTCTCGTGCTTGGACGACTGAAACCATGTTTAACATATTTAATGAATATAAGATATTGTTCACCTCGTGGAAATCCAGTCATGAAGAAATGGCAAAAGTCACTGATCACTGAAACATTGAATGCATGCTGTGGAAATTAACAAGCCAGAACACAACAACAACATTACTGTTTTTAACCCATGTCGCTAATTTGTCTTTCTGTGTGAAGCTGTGAGACATGACTGTCTTTGACCTTTAGGTGGCAGTAGAGGATTTACTTTGCCGCATCAGTGCACGGTGACAAATGGCGCCTGCAAGCCCCACACTGATTGTCAACTTTTGTGTAATTGGATTATAGTATTATAACGGTGACCTTTTGCAGATTCAAAACAGGACAGTTTTCTCAGAACTTCTGACGTCTGCTATTCAAACAGAAAAAAAAATGTCAGTCTCTCTCTATTTTCCCTTCCTTCTTATGTGTGGATGCAGTATGAGTATTTATGCCTTGTGTACAAGTGTGGCCATGGACGTCGATGTTTGAGCCGTCTTGTAAGAGGAGGGCTGACGCAGGCTGCAATTGCTTGGTTCGGGTGCTGTTGTGCATCAGTCGATGGCCTTTAAAGGTTGCACTCTGTCACAATACACTAGCGCCCACAGCTCCTGCGGCAGGAAAGTGTCACAGACAGTTACTGTCAGCCAGTCAACCAGCTACATTTAGCTGACAAATCTCCCTCCCCCATCACTACAGCCCACCGCCGTCTCATTAGCTGTGTGGTTTTCATAAGACAGTAGGCTATTCCTTAATTTTCCTCTACAAGCCATTGAAGTCTTTCATGTGATATACACAGTTATTAAAGGGAGTTAACGGCGATAGTAAATGAGAGTCAAGTCACTCTTGATATATTTTTAAAGGATTACCATCTTTGCTTCTTGTAATTGTGGAGGAAATGTCACAACATGTCTTCTCTTTGTATATTTACTGTATACAAGTGTAGTGGAAACCTCATATGCACTCTTTGACCATCATTGTTTTGGAAAATAAGACGGGGAGTAGTTGATGCCAGGTCTGGATTCAAGTCCATCACCACAGCTTGATATTATGCTGCTCATTAGACATAATATAGCAGTCATCTTGTTTCTGACCAACAGTCCTGTTTGTCTTTATCTCTCTCTTTGCTGGGTGTTTTTCCAAATGGCTGCTCTGTTTTCCACACCGGCCGTCGCAGAAGCGCCCTTAATGATGATGACAGGAAGCCTCAAACCGGCCAAATACAACGCCTTGCCTAGAGGCCTTATCTCGTGTGCTAATCTTCCGCTGATAAGGCTCTGGCCTCTGTCTGTATCTTTTTCTGTCTCCTCCGCGCTTGCTCTTTTCTTCCTCTTTCTCAAGATCTGAGGCCCTTTACGTTCCCCTTTTTGCTCTGGATGAGTAATTCTGTCTCTTTGTCCCTTAGCGAGCGATGAGCACTTGACTCGCCTTTTAGAACCTCAGGCCCCTCTCTTCTAACTGTCTGTCTGTTTGAGATAGAGATGGCTATTTCTCCGCTCTTTTGCTTTGTTTATCAAAAATGTGTACATGCGACTACAGCATGTGCGCACACATTGCACATACACACTTTAGATCTAACCCTTTTGTGTGCATTACCATAATGAGCTTTTTTCATTCGTTTTGAGTTTTGTTACTTAGCATGCGTGCATGTTTACGAGCCGTTGTGTTCAGCCAATTTTCACAGTGGAGCTGCACATCCCCTGAGCGTAACTAAGTGAATATATTAGTGGTGAAGTGAACGTGGGGGTGAGTCAGCCCCTTATAGGTCAACTGTCGCCCTGCATCTCAGTCACAAGGCAGCGAACTCTTCCTCTTCCCTCCTCTTTGTGAGGCTCACTTAAGCGTGGAGGGCCACAGTGCACAAAGCTTCAGAACAAACATATTAAACGGTAATTATATTATACAGGTTCCAGAAGATGGTTTTCTTTGCGGTGTCCATCAGATAAAAAATAAATCCATAGTTGATATTTTTCTGTTGAAGCTCAGCAAACTGAGCTCAACCCGAACCCGGTTGTCTGTCTGTGTCTGTGTGTTGTCTTACTCTCTGTCTTTTGTCTCTTTTACTTCAAAATGAGCACAAATATCCAGGACATTTATAAATGTTATAATCAACTTGGAGGAGGAAAACAACAACACTAAGGAGCTCATTGCTGGCTCTGTGAAGATGTTGGCATGGTTACCCTTTCACATGATCACTTCTTCACCTTGAATAAGAAGACGCTCCCTTAACCTCACTATCTCACCAAATACTGTATCATGTATCAAATTAGAATTCATGAAATTCTATGAAAAAAAAAAAGTTTAGTACAAACAGCCAAGACTATTTACATGCTCACAGTAGAAAGATCAAATGCTTGTCATAAAGTCTAATGGAATTTTTCATCAGTACGAGACAACAAAGAAGAAATTAGCACATTTTCCAGGGTGTTGTGTTCCTGTCAATGCTGATTAGAGCCGCAGCTGATAAAACCTGTTTTGGGTGCAGGATCATTTGAATGTGAATGCCAATTAAACACACACTCAATGCTGAAAAGGATAAGTGGGGAAAAAAAGTTTTTGTATCTTTGTCCTAACACACATGGTCACTGCTCATTTTGACCTAATTACAGACATTTTTAGTTAAATTGGCGCAGCCAGTTTGCCGTCAACCTGAATATCATTTCAAAAATATTTGCCTGAACCAAGCGCTTCCTGTCGCTGCTCGGGTCAGGTATCCACACTTCATTTGAATGCAGCTGTGTGTTCAGAGGATTATCCTCTACCTTACCTAAATCACCACACCACACGGAAAACTGAAGAAGGAGACAGCTGCTTCATGTGACATGTACCTGAACTCTGCAAAAAGGAGGAAAAAAAATAGAAACACTCCTCCACCTTCCCTCATATCTCGCACAAACACATGCGCTTTTAAAACAGCTAAAAGCTGTTTTTAGCTACCTGCTGCCTGGGAATAACAAGCGTCCATGACATGGTGCTGTAAGGTGTCACTGTAGGACACGGCATGAAGGGAGAACTAATTCCCGTAGAGGGAGCAGGCCAGTACAGCCTTTCTAATCTGATGGAGAATGTGTAATCGGTTAATAACCTCAGCAATTCTATCAATAATGGTAAGAGCGGGAGCAGCCCAGACTAATGCGAGATAGCAGGGTAATGTATTGTGTAACAAAGATGGCACTGTCTGTCGTAGATACTGGCACAAGACGGTGGAGCAGACACGCACGCGCACACACACACACACACACACAGGCGCGCGCTCATGGAACATTAGTTAAAGTGCTCTGTTAGTTCTGTGGGGAAATCTATAAATTTCAACTTGAACAGTGAACAAGCGTCATGGAACAGAAAGCAAAACAATGAGCATTTTGTACTGACCGTCATATTTGTAGCTGTCAAATTAACAACGCCTAATCCAAGCATTCAACGGCAGTTTTTTTTCTGGTAGTCCCCCATCCCTGACAAATTGAATTTGGAGCCTGCAGCCTTGTGACTATCATCTCAGCTATATCATTTCTTCCTTCCTCAGTGTTGTGTGTCTCAGGAGTCCGTTGTTCCATGTTTTAGCTGCCATTAGAGACTTAATGACTGGCGCTAACCTAGCTCTGTCCCCTGCTTCATGGTTATTGCTTTAAAGCAGCCCTTCCATTGCCAAATACTCTTAATAGGCTATCGAACGTTTATTTCCTTGATGTTGTTTGGAGTCATTACATTACGCCCAGCCATTATCACGTGGAGACTACTCGGTGCTGTGACTTCGAGTGAGTGAGTGAGCCTCTTCTGGATCCTGTTCAAGGACACTTCCTGTTGAATGCTATTGTGCCCCTTACTATTTGCTTTTAATATCCACTCACCTTTTTTATGTCTGTTTATGTCAATTAGCTTTTGTTACATGGCTGGTGTCGTCGGCCCTAGAACTCTACTTCTAACTAACCCATTGAAAAAGAGACAATCCAGAAAACAAACTGAACGAATAGAGGATTTTAAAAGCCAAGTTCGCAGTAGAACAAATAATTAGTAATCTTACTTTGTGGTGGGAATACAGCAGGACATTTGGCATTTCCACTTAACTAACGAGTAATAAAGCTTAGCTGATAATGTGAACATATGATATTATTATATGTTATTCTTTATTTTCTGATATTTTATTGAATAACCAAACGATTGCATCATAATTTGAATATTTCTTGCTTGTTGCCAAAGTGATGTATTTCTGTCAGAAAATCAGCTAAAGAGGCTTTCGCTGAAGTATGATCAAATCTAAAATGGGCATGACAAGTCACTTCCTGTATGTGTGGCGCAGCACATTCTGTGTTATGTGTTTTCGGGTTTTTTTGCGTTTATTTAGGGGTTAACAGATTTGCACCCAACGATGTATGGGGGTGGGTTCAGTCAGCTCCTCCGAGAGTTTATTCCTGGACGCTCAGATCCCGTTTTCAGCTCTCAGAAAAAAGCGTCACTGGTCCACCAAGCAGGTTCCCGCCCTGCTCTGACATCTGGTGCCCTCTCTGTGCCAGGATGCCCCCAGCCGCACTCATGAGGGTGTTTCTGGCACTGCACCTGAATCTTCTGTTCACCCACACACTCACACAAACACACGTGAATTTGTGAGAAAACATACGCATGTTGTAACTAAAACAAATGTACATACACAGTATTTGCCACTTTATACATATGCACCCGCACACCTCGGATCACACATAGAGCTAGTGCATGTTTTCTCCCTCTCTCCCTTTCTCTCTTTCTCTCTCTCTCACACACACACACACACACACACACACACAGACCTCAGACACCTAACTCTCACACCAGTGCAAGAACATATGTCACCCCAAATTCCTGCGGGAATCAGTGTAATTAATCAGACCCTGAGTTTCAGGCTACGCTCCACAAACACACATATGAACACGTTCATGCGGCGCAGGAACCGGAACACAGCAGAGAAATTATGGTAAGGTGAGATAGTTAGTGTTAAGGAGTGCTGCTCATTGTAGTATCGCTTTTTAATCACCTCCAAACCTTGTACCACTCGATACTTGGAGTATATATCAAAGAATGTCACTTTCATACCCTTTCTTTCTGCCCTCTCTCTTCATATCTGATATGCGTTGTTGGCCTGACCTTGAATCCTCTCACCAACCCCTCCCGACTCTCAGAGGCGTAACAAGCCGGCCACTTTTTGGACTCTCCAAAACTTTGTTTTGCACTAATCACTCTCTGAATTAATACATAGTCATGCACTTCAGTCTTAATTAGAGAGGCTCTTATCCCAAGCGCTGAAACATTAAGATGACACTCTCTTCATTCAGGATTACTTTAATTGGCACAATTATTGTAATTTGGTAGCAATTATGTGCTGGGATAAAAGCGCTGTTCCAAAGCTCATGCGGGTGATTCCCTTTATGTGGAATCCTTTAATAAGCTCTTAAATATCTGGCCATATAAAAAAAAAAAAAAAAGAATGGAGAGATCCTATTCTATTCTAATGATGAATACTTTTGAACTCCTCCTGCCCCCAAACGAGAAGCCTTTATTCTTTGCCACACGGCCTATTGTTCATGTGAATCCCTGTCAAATTTGTGACTGCTTCTGTAATGTGTGCATACCGCAAATGCTTAGAAATAGTTTTTCTCTCTGGGAGCCCTTTGTCTCTGTGTTCGATCCCTCCAGGAGGTATTTCAGTGAAAGATAGAGCAAATCTGGTTATTGAATTGCTCAGTGCATCACCATTTGCCAAGGGAACCAGAAAACGTGTATGAATTTGTAAAGGCTGGTGTGCGGAGCCACCGAGGTCTCGGTAAAGCTCTGGCTCCAGCATTGATAGGACACAAGCATTGAGTTGGCACACACATGTTCTGACTGACTACCTGACTGACGAGCAGATAAATAACGGACAGAGTCAAAAAAAAAAAAGAATGTGTGGCTGGCGTGAGATAAAGATGGAAAAGGGAGAGGTGAAAGAGATAAGAAAGGGCACAAAAGAGAGAGAAAGGGAGTCCAATCTCAGGAGGGAAATGAGATAAAGGAATCGGGACGTGTGAAAACTGTAGAGGATCAGACCTGATACCAGCCGGATTACAGCGAGAAGAATTCGCCATTGGCGTGCTCAGGTCTCAGGTGTATTCTTAGCCTCAGGTGATGCTGCTGCTCCAAGCGAGATAGTCCGTGTGGTGGACGTATACAGACTGATGCATGCCCCCGCGGGTCCCACGTGGCTGTTTACATTCGAAAAACGGGGTCCCTGCTGAATTCTAGCTTTGTGTTCAAGTGTGTGTATATGGGGGTAGTCTGTTTAGTCTGTCTATTGAAGACGACCGTTTAGGAAGAGTAAACCTGTCTCTTTTGTCCTCGGATGGCATGCTGTCATTTAAAGGTGAAGTCCTTCATTCACACCCTCTAAATATGTGAACATACAGTGTGTGGAGGAGACAGTGCGGGGAGGACACCTCTGTTATCGTCAGTTGGGTCAGTCAAAGTGAAAGGTATACCAGTCAATCATTCTATTCAATCCAACTTACTTGATTGGTCATTTGAATATGTGTATTCTCATGGCTACAGACACAAGGTTTTGATAGTTTTTTTAAACACTATGTATCGATGGATCATTATGTGACGAGGATTTCAGCGAATGAATGTACACAAATTATGAACACCATCTAATTCATAAATTCAGCTTCGTTTCTGATATTTTTGTAGTTCTTATTACACTGTGCATGTTAACATGCAATTTTTTCCAGTTCTATTTTGTTTTAGGCTGTAAATACAAGGTGAAAAGCCATGATTGACAGCTGACTTTGAATCATGTGGGAGGAGCAGTGGGACCTTGCTACTTCGGCTGTGTCCCCCATTGCGAAGACTTCGAATGTGCAAGATGACAGCGTTCATAATCGCGGATATTTTGGCTTCCATTCTGGGTAGTGGGAGGAAGTGGGACATCCATATTTATGTACAATTTGAGGAGTGTTTTTATAAGTACGATTATCGGTCCAGGTTGAATTGTTGTTCCAGCCCTCAGGTGTTTGGCAGCAGTAGTGACTCAGGCGTGAATCAACCTCAGCTTGCTCCACCAACACTCAACCCCTGCCGAGCTGCTCAAAATTCAAGATTGATTATAGAAAAAAAAAAGGTCAGGCGCTGTGCACAGTTTACACAGGAGGGTGTGTGTGTGTGTGTGTGTGTGTGTGTGTGCCAATGGAAGTTTTGTGTACAGTATATGCGTGTACAGTGTTTGTGCAAGGAGGTGCCCACGTGACAGAGGAATGAACGTCATGCCGCATTCTTTGTCGGAAAATCCTTAAAGCTCTTTTCATTTCTGCCTGTAAGCCGAGGTAGAGGGATTAGTCTAATTGGTCTGAAACAAGAGAACTGCTCTGGTCCCCTTTTCTGTGCACGGCATAAAGTATTATTTCAATTCTTATAAAAGCCTCGACTACACCTCGGACTTTGCTCCGCTCTGAGGTGACAGGGTCGTCCATCAGCAACGAAAAGCTTTTGAGTTACATTTGAATCTGACACTGGGGTGAAAGGGATGACGTGTATCTTGGTATTTCTCCTGCCCTCTTGTTTAGCTCTGCCCGACCTGCTGGAAGGTGTAGAGTGGACTCATTATATAAATAGCAGCCCAGGGTGGTAAGGGGGTCAACAATGACCTTTAAGTAGGCTGCGAGATTCACCACTTGGCCACCACTGGTGCTCGTTACACGCATAAACTCATATCCGGTGCTTAACTGATGTTTACATCCTGGTCCTTTCGAAAGTCAATGAAAGTCTGGTCCTTTGTGTGTGTGTGTGTGTGGGGGGGGGGGTGTATGCGCTGCTTGGACTACCCTGAATGGCGAAGAACAAACCCGCCAAGTGAAGCAAGCCCAAAGAAGGTGAATTGAAGATTAAGTCTTTATTGGGAGAGATCACTAGTGTCCTTTTCTACTCAATCTTCACTTTAAAGGAGCTCTTGATAAGGCACTCGTGCTGTCAGCCACTGTATAGCTTAAAGGTTTAGTCATCTGGTTTATCTGCTTCAGAAGTTTTTTTTTAAGTCTGTTTAACTTTCCAGCACCAACTTCTTCTCTTTTTCTCTCTTTATAACTCGACCTCGGTCATTAACGTTCCTGCATCTCATCATCTCTCTGATGCACACATCCTATTGTGTGAAGTTAATCAGAAAATTATTGGTTCAAGCTTTAATTTTGTCACATTCATCATCGTATGGATTAAAGCTCGTTATTAGACGTGTTCCAGATGTAGTAGCTGCTGAAGAGTGGCTCATTTGTCTTCACTCTGACAGTCCAGCTCGACTGCATCGTACAGCGCATCAGCTGGACGTTATGGCTATCAAATAACCACATGCACCGATATGAACCTTGTGGTGAAATTAGTGTCACGATGAGCCAACTCCGCCATGGACCTTGTGATGCTCCAAACTGTCCACTGGTGCATAAATCACCACGTTGAGGTTTCAGTGTTTTACTGTTTGTCAAGAATGAGGCCTTAGTTACTCCAAGTCGAGGGTTCAGTTAAGGTTTTTGGGGTCTGGAACGAGGAGGCTCCATTTCGCCGCTACACATGAGTTTAATCAACATTTCAGGGAACCACTGAGTCCTGAGCCGGTCTCATCCAGGGGCCGCTCGCTCCCAAGCTACTTGGGTTTTCTTTTTTATCAGCCTTGTGTGTTTCCCATTAGCCTGCTTGTCTCTGTGGTTTGCGTTGGGATGCATAGGTCCAGCTCGGTACACGAGAGGCTCAATTACTGGACTGAAGTCCGCCACGAATGTGTATGGAACACAGACGCCGCCGCAGAAGTCATCAGTTGGCACTGCCAGCGCGAAAAAGGCGAGAAAGATAGAGACTGAGGGGGAAGCAGAGATGCTGGGTGTCCACACGGGGCTCGAAGCATTTGATTCAAATCAAGAAAATACGTCTGGATTGTAAGGAGACAAAGTACATGGCGTCACCCAAAGTGAAAACATATTTCTGCTCTCCCTCTCTACACCGGGGATGGTGGAGGTCTTGGCAGCCTCCACTGTAACAATAACCTCTCTCATCATTGATGCTGCAAGTCCACGCGCCAGCATGCCACTCCGTCCGCCCGTCCTCTGTTCTCCCAGCGAGGGCCCCTCTGGTTTCATCCACGCGCTTGGCAGACACTGTGCCAGCGGCGCTGACATGACTCTGACCAGCAGAGGAATGTGTGGGACCTGGGCCTGGTTAACTTCTTCGCCCACTCATTGTTGCACTGGTCACAACGGAGTCTTCCACTCGAACTCTCCGGGGTCTCTCTCTCTCTCTCTCTCTCTCAAACACAATGTGCACAGACATTTGTCTGTTCTGCAGACATCTCTGTCTTTCTTTGGGCCCCTTTATGGAAATGTTTGGCAGCGGGACCACCTCCTTGTGGCATGCGTGCGCATGTTGTCTGTAAGCACAGAGGGCAGCTGTAAAGCAAAGTCAAGTGGCACATTCATAGTTTCAGCGCCCAAAGAGAGGATGGGTTAGAGGGGTAGAGCAATGAATTCTGCTCATTGCCGTCAGCTGCAGCGTGTGGGAGGTTGAGAGGAGAAGAAAGGCTATGCTCCAGTCTGCTTTGGGACCCATTAGCATTTGGATAAGCCCAGAAAGCTCTCAGTGGCCCCGCCACACAGAGAGCTGTTGGACCTAAGCGCCTGTGCCGCTGCAGCTTTAAGCCGGGCCCTGTCAATGAAGCCATTGTGCACGAACGGCTGCCGGGATGCCTGCCGGCCTTTATCTCACTCGTCCTCAGTCTGCTTGCAAGTAGCATGCCGGCTTCCTTGGCGCTCCAGCCCGTCCGTCCGTCCATCCATCTCGTCATTTGGCAACTGATCGCTGATAAGAATGGCTTTGTTAATTTTGTCTGCATCATCTGTTCACTTGCGAGGATGACTAAATCTGGAGTGATTCGCCTCAATTGCGTAATGCCCGGGCCAACAGCTCATCATTTGTTATCTGCAAAGGATGACATTTACAGTGGTTAAACCTCAATGACAAACTGCTGTTGGCATTTAATGGGTACTGTTTGTTCTGCAGTTTAACATATTGGCCGGAATTGGTCTAATGAACCATCATCTGTCAGTTGTTCAATAGAATTCTGTTCACTCTGAAGTTCTCTCTATCCCTCTGTCATATTTCTATCATTTTGCTAATCAGTCATCTATTGATCAGCGCCCTCTGATCTCTATCCAACACTTTACAAAACAAATATTGACATGTGCGCAACACTTTGTACTTTGCCTGCTTCTCCCACAGATGCCTCTGACCAGTCAGCTGGGAAGGACCGTCAGGAATTGACCTTTAACCCTCCTCTCTCTTTTCCCCCCTCTTTCCATCTGCCTGGTTGTAACGTTTTGATGGATGTCCTTGGTTCGCTCTCCTCACTGGCCCCCGGTTGTCTTTGGAAGTCACAGCTGTCTGCACTGCTCCGTGTTTCTTAATGGTGTGACGACACGCTGGTGAACATATGCATGTCGTGGAAACAGGAAGTGTAGCCAGATTTCGTGTGACATTGCAACTGATGGATGAATTGTTTGGGGGCATTCAATTGATTCAGAATTGAGGCGTTTGAGTTGAACCAAACCGGATTAACTTACCGCCGAGCCATGTTATAAATTCCTATTCAAGAAACAAAAAAAATGTATATTCCTTATAGAGTCTTTGGAGACTGTTCTCTATATAGCAAAAGGATGTGTGCTAGTATGTGTGTGTGTATGTGTGTGTCTGTGTGTGTGAGTCACTGGCTCCTGTTGGTCTGTGTCTGCAGACCCACAAATAAACAGCAGTAAGCCAGCTGGAAATTGGGAAAAAATCACAGGCTTCTCTCAGCCTGTGTACGGGTTAATACAGTTCATGGGAAAAGGAACTGAACACCCACGTGTACACATACACACACTGTACTTGTAACATGCTCTTGAGCACAAATATGCAGGCTCCACTCATCATCTCTATCTTTGATTATCCCCATCCACACAGCCCAGGTGCGTCCAATGTGCGTTGCACCTCTGATTTTGACTATATAGCGTGGCGCTATCTCCGGCGACGCTCACGCAGGTAGCATCTGTGCCTTCGGCATCACACTCATCCTCCCCAGCAGAGGTCACACGAGCAGGGTTCATCCCCGTGCCAACACGGAGCTTCCTCGACCTTTTGGGTCTTGTTAAAGTTTTGAATGGAAGAAAACTCTGAGAGGGTTTTGTCCACTGGAGCCCAGCTGTGTCTTTGTGTCCTCTCACAGCCTATTCTCCCTTCTAGCAGTCCCTGTGTTACTGTTCCGGTAATGGGGTGGGGGCAGTCGGGGGTGGACCCACCTGGACTGGTCTGCAGAGAAGTGAATCAGCAGGATGATCACACAGGATTAAGTGTATTGATGGAACACAGATGCAGAGAAATAGATTTAGGGTCTTTCACTAACCTGAACCCTCCAAGTTCCCATTTTTAGTCCTTGCACACTTTTAGATCAATCTTTTGAAACAATATAACTGATTATTTTTTAGACCAGGTACAGGTGTTTTATTTTCAATAGAATGACACTCTCAAGTAAATGCACATATGTTTGAACAGTTCACTTTTGCACAATGCCAGTGCCTGTTCACAATGCCATGCCACAACTTAAGCAATGCATGTGGTCAGAATATGATCACTAATGTAAGTGTATGTGCTTTGAGATGGCATATTTAAATTCCTCTGGAGTGCAAGCTTATGTATATTTAGATGATCTGGAATTTAGTTTTAAAGAATGACCTTGTCTTGTTTTTGCCACCTCCAAAGTTGCAGGCAATTTTATTTTTGGGGTTTTCAAACTTTTTTCACATTTCAGTGGCTTATTCTCAAAATGCCTCCTTTGGACATCTCCTCCTTGTATTTCTTGCCAGACCCCTGTACCCACAAGGTCACAGGTTTGAGCCCTCCAACAGCAGATGTGTCCATCACCAGCCATCTGTCCTGTCAGAGTGTCCTTGAACAGAAGACTGAACCCCTACCTGTTCACTCACTGCAAGCAGTCTGGGAAGGGTATCAGCTTAAAAACCTGAAATGGAAATGAAGTTAAAGCCGACTGTATAACCGGAGCAGGTTTCCCGAAAAAATTTCGCAGACTTATAGCGAAGTCCTCGCTACATACTGACCTCACTCTGACTTAGCTATCGTGCTGCAGCTGTGGCACTAATCATCCAATCAAGTCACAGAAAGGCCTGCCTGTGTTCACTCTCGAAAACAGATCAGGCCTCGGGAAAAACCCAGTGCAAGCGTTTCTCAGTAGGGTCGACCAGCCGTATTGCCCATGGGCTGGGGCTGGGAGAACGAGTCGGGGGGGGGGGCTTGATCTGAGAGGAGCGAAGATTAAACAGGATGTAGGGAGAGAATAAGTATTTACTCAGAGAGTGATGGGGGGGATCAGATGAGGAAAAAAATGTCCTGCTCCTTGCTGCACATTCATACGATAAGAGGAGTACACTGTGGTGATGAATAGCCGCTGTCACAACAAGTCACTCATGGTTTCATATTTTCATGTCTGAATGATAGAGATGTCCTGATCTCTCTGGGTTGTGAGTGTTTGCTTTCCTCGTAGCCTTGGCCACATGCTATGCCGGCCTTGATTAAACTGATATCTCTTTTGAACCTTGTGCGGCTGAAGCTGAATTGAAATTTCCCACAGTCCAACATTTGCACTCGCTATTTATCATTTCATAGATGCCGCTGCTTTGAAACGTCCAACCTCATGCTTTAATTTGTGCAGTTTACTCGTTATTCAAATGTATTTTTTCGTACACTGAGTCCAGCAACCCTGAGAACATGGTGGAACATTATTTATCTCTGTGGTATACACCGGAAAAACATCATCACACAAAAATGGAACAATCTCCAAACATGGTATTTACTTGAAGCCTGTGATAACAAACACCATGTTAACCGTGGCGCTGCATCGTGACGCGCTTCCGTCTGCCTCTTGCTTAAATTACCCTGATTGTCATCTTCTCAGGTTTCCTCCTCTGCTGAGAAAAGATAACATCCCTCACTCTATCTGTCCCCAAACATCCCCCCTTTTCACTATCTTGCCTTCTCGAAATCCAGTTATCTCTCTGCTCTCATGATGATGATGACCGTTGTGTATCTCTTCCATCTGAACAGTGCTGCTTGCTATTTCCTCTTTTCTTTTTTCATCTGAAAGTGATGCATTGCTTCAGTTACTCAACTCCCAGTCTGAACTAAGTGATGCCTGATATGTTGACCTATTTATGCCATGTTTCATTATTGAATTGTGCTGTTTTCTGGTTTGATTAAAAAAAAAAAAATAAAAAAAAGAAAGAAAAGAAAAAGACAATTGAATCGTGTGGAATTCCTCTATGTCAAACTGGTATTCTTGTTTTCATTTGAAGAAGCCAATTCAACAAATAATGATGCCTAAATCATCAAAGGGACAATTTGATTATTTTGAATTGATGATCTATGAAGGATTACGCACAGTATTAGTATAACATGCATCATGCACCGCTCATTATGTTGCCTGTTTGGAAACACATGATTTTGACTTTCCCTTGTTCGGTTGAGGTTGTCTCGGCAAAACATGGATGAGTTCAAAAAATCAATTACATGGTGTCATGTGCACTAATGAGAGTATATTGCAAAATGAAACACTTGCCTGACAGTAAGTTAAACGACGGAAATCTTTTTATGACGTAAAACTAGCATTTCGTTGGTTATTTTGGTTTGGCTTTGGTTTTTGGGCCTATGAGATGTTTTGACCATTCTGAGTTATTTCAACTGACCCAGTTAACAACAATGGAAAGTGTGAATCATGTTCTGCTTTTTGTCTTCCTCTCCAAACATAAAAAGCATGATGAGAACTATATTTTGTATGTGGTGAATTTACTCTTCATAAGTACTTTATCGACACCATATTCTTTATACTTGCAAGTTTTACTTTAGTAGATTATTATCATGATGGATCTAAAATGCACTTTTCCCCCCATTGTCCTCTGAAGAATCTCCAAGAACATCCCCACCACCAAGGACGTGGAGCCGCTGCTGGAGATCGATGGAGATATCCGCAGCTTTGAGGTCTTCCTCTCCTCCAGGACACCCGTCCTCACTGCCAGAGACGTGGAGATGTTCCTGCCCTGCACCGTCAACTTGGACCCCAAGCTCAGGGAGATCATCGCAGGTTCGAACACACTCCGCATAACGTGCATATCTATGAAAAACAGCAGATTATGTCTCTTGAAATGAAGTTTTCCTTTAGGTTTGCTCCAGATAAAATTGTTATCAGGCTTTAAAGTGTCATCATGATTCAAAGAATGCTGGGTTTTTTCGCATATGTATGTGAGAGGAAGCACTTCATGGCTGAAGTACCTAAAAGGACAGTGAATACAATAGCTTTAGGAAACAACCGTACGTGATGTGTTGAGTTGAGTGCCAGCTCATTTGGCAGAGACATTACTCATAACATTACAGCAGGGCCTGCTCTGAAACCACCCGCTGCCTGGGCTTTTCAAAACCTTCAGTTTGCTTTTTCGTTTCCAGACAATCAAATGTCAAACAGGTTTTTTTTCCACTCCAGCACTGAGGGACTGGGACAACGTTTTTCACCTGCTGTCACCAGTCTGCCTCCAGTGTTGCACCAGAACGTCACAGTTTGTCGTTGCGGTGATGTAATAAGGCATCATTATTCATCTGGACTCGGGTGCGACGCTTGTGGTGGCGCAGTTTTTTTGCAACTGTGCGTCAGAGTCCGCTCAGCCTATACAAGAGTGTCAATGACGCCTAGTGTGAAGCTGCCGCATCACAGCGTTAAGAGACCACAGAAGACACACACACACACACAAAGTCTGTTCCCTGAAGCCAAGGTTGAGTCACAGAGGGCACAGCTGACCAAGCTCAACAACCAGGCGGCCAATGTCAAACTACTCCACTACTGTCCTAAAATTGTGTAGGTGTTCATATGCCGCACATATCCGCCAAATGTGTTTATTTAGGCGTGTTTACTCAGTGCAGGTATTTACACCTCCACACATGTCGCCCGGGTAACCAATGCTCCTCACCAAGTGGCCACGGTCCCTTCCCCTCCCCCTGTGGCCGAGTCGGTACTTGGTGCCCGTGTCCTGTGGCCAGCCAGTGGGCAGCACTGTCAATGATACCCGCCCATGAGGCTGACTCACATCATAAGGCCCCCATTGTGTTCACAGGCTGGATTGGGTCTCACTCAGTGTGTCATTCAGCAGCCACTTGTATAACCAGGAGACATTCTGGTGCCTGCTTCTGTTTCTGGTTCATACTCCCTTCGCCAGCCACACAGAGCCACTCTGTTCTGCCTCTGGGCTTATTTGACTTTAATTTGGGAGATTTTAGCGAAGCTCCCCACTCAGCTCCTTCTCCGGCTCAAAGTCAAATTGATTTATGTGAAGACAATTGCGGCAAAGTGCTCGCGAGACTGTGTCTATGGGTTCGCATGGGTTTTGTTTGTTTACATGGGTCTTTTTATTTGTCGGGTGCCGCGTTCGGGCTCCGTGTGCCAGAGTCGTCACATGGCTGGTATCTCATTTGGAAAACGCAGAATATCAGCAAGGCTGCTGGTTTGTGAGCAAACACAGTAATAGAAATCAAAATGAGAATGTAATTCTCAGCTAAAGGTTGTTGTAATTGTAACATCTGCGCTCGTTTTCTCTCCAGCATTCAGCGTTTGATTGTCTTGTATCTTGGATAAGGAGAACATGTTCGACAACAACGTTCTTCTCGTATTCCCCCAGCGCTTCCGGAATCAAGCAGTTTTGCTCGTGCGCACATCGATCGTTTGATATTTTCTCAGTGGATTCACAACTGTCTCAACTCTCTAGAGATGATGAAATAAAGCTAAATTATTGATGCGTGGGTGGATCTGAAGGGTCTTTATAGTCATGGCCAAGACATGATCATCAGCATTGAGAATAAACGCTTCCCTTCTCTCCCCACTGCTCCCTCTCTCTCGCACACTCTCTCCCTGGTCTGTCATCTCCTAGATGTGCGTGCGGCCAGGGATCAGATGCACATGGGAGGAGTGACCTATCCCACACTGCCCATGCAAGAGGCGGTGCCCCGCCCACAGTCGGGTTATGGACAGCCCTCCTCCGCCTGCTCCCCGACGGGCTCCTTCACTGGCTCCCTGCCTCCTCAGCCCCACAGTGCCTACTTCAGCGGGATGACTGGGCCACAGCACCCCTTCTACAACCGGGTGAGGCAGAACAGGGACTCGCATGTAGATAAGAGTCTGATAAGAGGGTTATGTCCTTGAGGGTCCAAAAATAAAATAACGGTTATTCAAGGTTGAAAAATAAAACATGAATCACTGGTCATCACTGCCACCTGAGTCATAGATACAGATTTCCATCACCACAAGTCTTCATTTGATCATTTAATGATTTAGTCCCTCAGCCCTTTTTGTTGTTTGGCAACATCGCGATAATCCTTCGGTAGTTACACCTGAGATAATCATGCATTCACCGGATCTGTGTTTTTACCATAGTACCATGTTTTTCTGAATTTACGAGGTAAGAAATGTGATCATTTACCCACTGCAGTTTTTGAGTTCCCTCATTGGATTTTCATTTTGGTTTTTACCTCCTTTTCTCCTCTCCTGCTTCCTCATTCCTTTGTCCCTTCCTCCCTCATATAGCCTTATTTCCCACATCATGTGTATCAACTGCCACGGCATTACTCGCACCACGTTCCCTCATCCTTGCATACCTCCATTAAAGCACCTGGCCCAACTAAGGACACCAATGGACTTGTAAGTAAAGACGTAGTCGGGAAAAGAAGATTCATTATACAACAATATTTTTGTGTGATTGCACTGATATTAACTTACAGGCAGAGTCTGTAGTTGGTAGTCTGTGATAAGGTTGTAATAAAGCTGTGGGCCTCATCCTACTGTCATTTACACAACTAATCATTTCATTTTAACTGAATGAAATGATTGGCTGGTGTACCCATGACTCCATATGCTTCACAACAAGCCAGAGAGGTGTACACTGCTGAAGCAGAAATGATGGCCAGAAGTAAGCATGTTGCAAATAATGTTGTCGATGTCGATATTGATCTATCGTTTCCTCCAACTGCCTTTGGGCCATAGTCCATCAGTGCATGTTCATTAGGCACGAGGGTGTCGCTTTCAGCAGACGTCTGATTGGAGGTTGTGGGATGTATTTTTTACCACCACCTTTCACGTCCATATTTCCCAGCTAGGGAAGTTGTCAACCTCTTTGCAAAGAAAGATAAGATTTGCATTAAAAACACTCTCATGCTACTATTACATCACTCGCTGTTAAATATTCTGTTCTTGGTCCATTGTGTCGACCAACAGCTTGACCTTCTTTTTCTTCCAATACCTCCTCTTCATCCATCTCCCTCTATCCCTGTCTCCCTTTTTCCAGTTCCATTTTCCATTAGCTCATATTATTTTTAGATTTCACTTCCTTATTTAATAGTCACGGACCAGTCCCTGATGCTCGTTGGGGGCATTTCTTAGTTTATTTGCCCAGGGTTAAGGAAGCCAAAGTTAAAATCACAAATCATGAACAAGTCATGAACTTCATTAGCCCTCATATGTCTGTTCTGTGCCCACGTCAGGATGTTATTGCGGAGGATGCCAGAGAAGGCCTCCCCTCCTGCCCCTCTGACCCCTCCATGGTAACCTCACTAACATTAGCTGATGAATTAGCAAATGTGCTGCACAGTTGTGGAGCACGCTGCTTATCTAAACATAACTTGTCCTTCGTAATCCGTCTGCTATCCCCGACGCTTAAACCTCCTTTTCCATTGACTGTTGCATGGATATCGTGCACGTTTGAGAGTTGGACAGACAACTTGTTCAAGGAAAGAGAGTAAATACAGGTAATCACACTGGGCTGCTCCCTGCAGGATACCTTATGATATATATACACACTTCAGCATATTTAAATATATCATCGTGAATGAAGGTAACTCTGATATTGGCGGAGTGAGCGGTTCTCTTAATGTTAACCCCCTTCAGACCTGCATCACTGAAAATAACCTAAAATCTCTCCCCATCCATATATTCACACATTTCAAGAGAAGACATCCACTATTAGAACAATTTAATGATAACACTACTCTACTCCACAAAGCCACTTATCAGCACAGTGCCGGCAAGCATTTAAAGGAGCTGTAAGAAAGATTTGAATATAGATTAACATGTAATGTTCCCCCTCTATCCCCTCTGTCTGTATATTTCTATTTTAACATTTCTTACACTCCCTTCCCTTTAAACCTCTAAATTTTTTCCACCATTTTCACGTTGCTCACACCCCCCCCCTGCTCTATTGTCTCTTTTGTTCCCCTGAATACATTTCCTCAGTTTCCTCCCGTTCTGGCTTTCCCATGTACGTTAGCTCATCTCATCCCTTTTTGGGTTTTGCTTTATCTCTTTGTGCAGTGCCCGTGTGAGCCTGTATTTCTGCAAATCTGTGAATGCGGATGTGTGTGCGCGAGCTCGCTCATTTGTGTGTGAGTCTTTGTCATATGTAAGCGGGCCCTAGCCCAGTGTAATTGCCTCGCTGATATAAGTGTGAGTATGGATTCCTTGGCCTGCTGGGATTATCATCAGAGCAACTGTTGGTGCTGGCAACACGCACACGCACACACACACACACACACACACACACACACACACACACACACACACACACACACACACACACACACACACACACACACACACACACATACATATGCACACATACACACACACTATGACAAAGAGCCCAGCGCTGGTAGAGCTTATCTCCTTACCAAGACGCTTCCTCCCTCACAGAGCTCTGTTTCCTCTTCCCCATCTTTCTGCCCAGCCCAGAGCTCAGCCCAGCTGTAATTACGGTCTTATCACACACACACTCACACACACACACACACACACACACACACACACACTCAGACATGCAGACACACCCGCAGACATTCACGCTTTCTCTCGTGTTCTTAGAACACACGCTTGCAGACTGGAGTCGAGGAGTCGTGTTCAAAGCCTCTCCTGAAGTGAAACCTCTGCCTTTTTTTCCGCACAGAGTGAGAGATGTCTCACTCTTCTGACTGTCTGTGAAAGCTCGCTGACTCTGGCGAAAAACACAAAATCTCCTTGTGTAATAATTCAGACCTCCAATAGCCTCTCTCCTTTCTCAGCCTTACGTGACCGTAAAGGAGCCGTGTCCTTGTCTGCTGCACAGCGGAGAACTGTCTGTCTGCTGCTCTTGTCAATGTCTCTCCTGTCCCCTGATGAAGTGTTTGTGCAGGTTGTCTGTCTTAATATCTGCCTCCCCTCTTTTTTTGCTTTTTTTTCTTCACAGGTCCAGTCCTGTTTGTGTGTGTGCATTTATGCCTGATGACAATTTGTCTGTCTGCTTTTTTTTGTCTCCTCATGAAGCATTTAAAGTCGCTGCCTTACAAATTAAAGCAGGTACTTGTTTTGGTTTCATCACTATCACATCCAGCACCTTCTGCCATCTTCTTCCTTTATCTTCACCTCTTACCTCTAACTCTCTGGTACATGAAGCATGCTGTAGAGAGAGATGACAGTAGAAGTCGAATCACATCAGTAGATAGTTCAATAGTTGCACTAACATGGTTTCATTCTAGAGGAAATCCTCTCTCATGGACATGCATAATGTTTATCCTCCCTGTGCGACAGATTTCATCCTCTTGTTACAGAAAGTTGGCACCTTCGTTTGAGAACCAAGTTGTGTGAGCTGCTTAGCTTAACAGCCTCTCTCAGTCCAGCAAAGCTCTTCTTTCCTCTCCCTCAAACCTAGAAACAAAACCCAAAAGGAAGAGAGTTGGGAGAGAAAGGGAGAGTGATGGAACAGAGTCAGTGCAGGAGGCTGAGGCGGTAGGAATGTTAGCGGGAGGAAGGGAAGGGAGAGAGGAAGGGAGGGAAGGAAGGAACAAGAGTGAAGTTACACAAAGACGAGCAGGGCCGGTGGGGTGACGGAAGAAAGGGAGGGGAGTGGGATAAGGACGAGGGTATGTGAGGTTTGTTTAGATTGTGTGCCAGCAGGGTAGCATGATGTCCGACGTCGACAGCATCAATTAGACCGCTGGTGTTCGTCACTTCAGAATTTGTCGCTGGCCCCGACACTTCCATCTCAGACACACAGGCTCCGTCTCTTAAGTGTTGTGCGCACACTTCTGTATACAGTGAGGGAAAAGGAATAAGGGCAGGTAACGGTGTATTTGGATAGGTCGACAGTCTTGTTTGCTTTCACACTGTGCTCCGTTTGACCGATAGTGACAGCTGAGGTGTGGGATTGTGTGGTTTTGCAACAGGCCTGCTGCACGCGCCTCTGCCCGGAGTTATCGCGGGTTTTTTACCTAATCGATGCGTCGGGAGTGATAAAGTGTTTCTAACACAAGCGTGCGAGTTTGCCCCAGTGACCTTAATCCTTGGGAGAAAAGTCTGTGAAGAAGTTGGCTGTTTTCTAATTACGTATGCACGTGTTTGCTCAGGTCTCTGCCGGAGCGCTGCTCAGCTCCATGAGCACAGACGCCGTGTGTGAGCGTCTCAAACAGATGGAGGGAATCGACTCTAGCATGCTGCCTCACTACACTTCCATCATCAAGAAGGTGTGTCTGTCAATAACGAGCAGATTTTGATCCATATGTTTCTAAACTGAGGAGGGGGGGGGAACATTTTTCTGATACTTGGCAGACCATTAAAGATGCAGTGTGTAAGATTTCATTTTTGTCACTCCTAAAAATATTACAAAACAATGACATACTGACATTTCCATGCATTTGTAATAACTTAACTTTTTCCATTACCCTCAAATGAACCCATTATTATATGAGGAGTGGGTCTTCTCTACGGGGGCCGCCATGTTTTTACAGGAGTTGACATATGAAACATCTTTTGAGTTTCAATGACAGTTGAAGTTGACCATAGGTTCTCCTCCGTCTTCAGAAGGGTGAGGGTGAGGTGATGGATGCAACATGCAGCTTCACCTCTAGATGTCACCAAATCTTACACATTGCACCTTTAGAGGTCCAGTGTGTAGGATTCACTGACAGTCAAATTAAGTTATATGCTGTAGCTGCTAACCCTCACCTCATTGTTCCCTTCCAAGCATGTAGCAAAATCTGTTGTTGTCTTCCCTTGATCTTTCTCAGCCACCACAAACATGATTATCATATTTGCTCCTCATGTACGTAGAAAGGACTCATTCCAGATGAGTGAAAACGTATACCTTTAGGTAATCAAACACTCACAAAAACATCAATACAGCTCATTTATGTCCCACTTCTGAATAGAACACTAAAATCCTACACACTGCACCTTTTCATTTCCATGATCTTTGTATGGTCTCACTCGATTTCCTTAAACTGCCTCACATGATTGTGTTGCATGATTCTAATTTAACCACTTTAATTTGAAATCTGTTGACTAACCACTAGGTCCTTTCCACTGTCCTTTTCAGGCAAACATAAACGGCCGCGTGCTGTCGCAGTGCAACCTGGAGGAGTTGAAGAAGGAGATGGAGATGAACTTTGGTGACTGGCAGCTCTTCAGGGGAACGGTGAGGTTCCAATTCCTCCCTCACTTCCCTCACAGCCTGATTTAATATTGTCGCTCCGCAGGCGTCCAAAGTAATACATATAAAGTTGCAAATGGGAGGATGGCGAGTTGAATGAAAACGAAAGAAATGGGCCGTCGTGATAAAATGATTAAAAAAGGATCAGTCCACCACATAACAACCACCTTTTCATTACTCTACAGAGTAAAAGCATGAAATAGAGTTACAGTGGCGCAGATTCTCCTCCGTGATGCTTCGCAGACGCTTTGTCTGCCAGAGCAGCGCCGCTGTTGATATATGTCGGCTCCTGTTTATTCCAAAAAGAAGAAGACAGGATAATGTCATACGACATCTTTGTGCTGTCCCGGGATATATTAGGAGAGGAGATTTTATAATCCGTATTACGAGAAGGTCATTCAGCCAGGAGTCCCGTCGGCTGAGCCGCGGCTGAAATCACTAACACATGTACCCGGCTCCGCTCCGTCAGAGGTCTGTCCGTGCTCCTAATACCAGACCAGAGAGAGTCGTGGATTGGTCGTGTTGCACTGGAGATCGGATGCAGAGCAACACATACTACGAGCAGCTGGAAAGTGCAGTGGCCCGACGGCTCCATGTACTAAACAGTGTTGTGCTGCCAGGATGCAGCCAGCATGGCCATCTGGTTCAAGATGGCGGCCTGGTATCGGTATGAAGGGAGGCTATTGTTGGGCTGGAGTGGACAGCTGAATAGCTCCACTTCAGGAACAGCTCACACTTCTCATCTCGTAAACCACATGCTTTTGTTGCCGCCGCACTCGCACACATTCTTGGTTTGTAAATCACGTGCTCTCCGAGGCAACATGTTTACGAGCAACTGTGCGACACGACTCCCAAAACGTGTGGATTTTGCAACTTTGAGCTGTGACGTTATTTCTCGTAGGTGATGGAGCTGCGTCATGCAGAAAGCCAGGCTCTGCTCCACGACGAGTCCCGGGCTCTGAGTGAGCAGGGCAGCAGCGTGATCCACGGCGAGCCCGTCAGACGCCCGGCGGGAGTCCAGCCCGGGGCGGCAGGGTTCGGCCTCAACCTCAGCTTCGAGGAGCTCAGCGGGGTTGGGTTGGAGGAGCCTCCGAGACACAGCAACAACTCGCACTGGCCGGTCCGTCGTAATGAATACACCACTACCCCAGATATGATCTCACACACACATTCGCACTCATCTGCACCCATGCAACTTGCACGAAACCGCGCAAGACGTGTACAAAATGCAGCAGTGAGCATGTGTGGGAAAAAAATGAAGCTCTAGGTCACACACCCCAAACTGTCACACGGCCACATGTCCGCTGCACAATGCATCCATTTAGCTGCCATGTTAGTGAGCCCAGAGGTTTCACTGTGTTGTGGTTTTAGGTGAGAAAAGAGAGCGGCACAGGAAGCTCATGGTGTTTCGCAGAGATGGAAGAATTAAAAATACTACACGCATATACGAACAGGCACTCTGCAGAGCAGCCAAAAGGGTGTCGAGGGCCCCCGTGTTTGTTATTTTCACCTTCCTCTTCCTCCCAATTTACAAATTCTCCGAGACGCGAGCAAACGCTCACACGTGGAGAGACAGCTGGCTCCGCTGCTGTTTTATACGATCGCACTGTGTGATGTGTTTCACATTCAAATCGGCAAACGCTGAAAACACAACACAGCTTTTCATCACAGCTCGATCTGCGTTCTTTTCCCGCGAGTTTGGATTCCATTACTGGTCATGAACGCTCTGTAACTGCCGCTAGAGTCACCTGTGATACAGACGAGATGAGGATTTGTGGCAGATTTTCTTTTCTTGTGGCATTAGGTACTTCTGAAAAAGTAACTAAGGAGCCAAGTACTTCTGCACTCTCTTACATGTTAAATCGAATACAAAAGTCTCATTGACCACCGTTATCGTCCTCTTTGCACCGCGGCACCACAGCGTGCGGGCTAATGGCCCTCCCTCTGCTGCTTACAACACACAAGTGCTAACAAACCGACCCGC
>JAFBJT010108383.1:1921-26921 GCA_016785325.1 Chascanopsetta lugubris
TATTATAAATATCATTTAGAAAATAAAAGGCTGAAACTATATAACCCGTATAACTTAACCGTTATACAACAGTAAAAAAAAATTAAAATACTTGGCACGAGTTTCCACTTTTTTTTTTAATATTACAATAACAACAACCAAAAAATAATAACAATTAATAACAACAAATGGCCTTTTTCAATATCAGATCAACCTTATCCGTTGCCTGGTCTGATTTTATATCTACACCTATAAGAACAACATGTACATGATCTTTGTTTGTTTTTTAAAATCCAATAGCTATGAATCCCATGAGGCATTGCAATGTATTTAAAGTGCAAACCTTTAATCTCTTGGCACTGATCACAGAAATCATTAGCTAGCAGAAGGTCACGTGTTCTCTCTCCCTTTAAAGCAGCAGCAGCAGCTGCAGCAGCAGCAGCAGAGCCGCTGTCCCTTCGTCTCTGGCCCTGAATTCCTCCCTTAACAAAACACAGATGTTCAAAGTCCAGCTCTGCTCACGCCCCCTGCGCTGATTGGCTGCTGTAAATTTGAGGAGGAATTCTCCACCCAGCTTTTAAGTGTCATGACTCTGCACTTTTGTTTTGCTATTTTTTTTTAACTCCTTTTCCTCTCAGACGTTGGAGAAATGGCGTCGGCACACGACAGAGCCGTTCTCCAGGCTATATTCAACCCCACCAGCCCCTTCGGAGACGTCCCCGGCCTCAACCAGGACCAGGACTTAATTGATGATGGTGAGCGTGTCTTGTGTCATCCCACAGCTTTTTTATTTTTATTTTATTTTATTTATTTTTCTATGTTTATCATTTCATAGCATATTGAATTCAAATGTGAAAGACTTTCCATTCCTGGACCGAGAAAAGGAAAAATAAATAAGAGGGACGTTTTAATCCAAGATGAGTTCTGGGTGACATTTGTGTGTTCCCCTCGCCACGGTAGCTGTCAATGGAGTTTGAGTGTTTTTCAACCTGTTTATCTCGCCCTGCCAGAGAGCGGCTTTGACACCGACTTGCTGAGGCAAGTGAAAGAGTTGGAGATGCAGGGCGTCTCGCTGGCAGAGGCTGGGGATTTGCAAGCTGCACTTCAGCTGTTCAGCCGGGCGGTCCGGCTGCTGCCTGGACGAGCCTCAGCCTACAACAACCGGGCCCAGGCCCTGAGGCTGCAGGGCAACACTGCAGGTACACACACGCACACACACACGCACACACACGCACACACACACGCACACACACACACACACACACACACACACACGAAGAGCTGCATACATACATACATACACACAACAAACACCCAGAGGCATGTGTGACAACATAGAAGCCGTTTTTGTGTATTATTGTTTACAAATAAACAAAACAAATACTACAATCTACCTGGCTTCGACTTTGCACAGTTCCAAGAAGTTTTAATGATGAAGTGACATAATGTTAAAGTCCTTATGTTCACGGTTTAGTGACCTCTAGTGGTGAGGTTGCATGTTGTAACTGCAGCGTGTAGAGGAGAGCACGTGTGGGAGACTGCAGTTATCAATGATCTCAAATATACGTGTGCACACTCAGTGTCAGTGTAACAACAATAATAATAGTGAGAATGATATGACTTCTACTAATAATCACAATAATGATGATACAATAATCAAATGCAACGTAGAAACACACGTGACGGAGACACATGCACATATACAGATAAACGTAGAATTAAATCAAATAAATAAAAAACAGTCCTGAAAGAATAACAGAGTAAAAGTACGACAGTTGACTCACTTTCAATTATAGTTGTATCAACTGAGGGAATATGATGCAGTAAAAGTACACAGTGACTTCTATCATTGTATCACTCTAAGGACAACAAACTGAACACATCATTGTTACAGCTGTGTCTTACATTATTACATTATAGACATATTGCTTGTAGTGTGCTCTCCCTCTCTCTCTCCCTCTCCCTCCCTCCCTCTCTCTCTCTCTCTCTCTCTCTCTCCCTCTCTCTCTCTGGATCTTGTGTTGCCGCGGTGTTTGTGTGTTACACTCTCTCTCCCAGGAGACGACGGTGTCAATCACACCATCTTGTATTCAACACTGTTACATCCTCTGTGTCTGAAACTGGAGCATCTATCTTTAGGAGGGATCTTCTTCTTTTTTTTTTTTTTCAAACTCATCTGTTGGCTGAAGTCGGCGGATGTTCGTGTTGACTGACGTCATCGTCTGAACACAACAATCACACCTCCCCGTCTGTTACACCTCTGCTGAGAGGCCGGTGTCGACAACCGTGTTTGTGTGTTGGTGAGCTGTTGTGAAGCAGGAGTGCACAAACACAACTCAAGTAACTGTCTTGCCTTATATGGTATTATAAGATAAGGTTGTTTTTTAAGCGATGATTGTCCCTTAATGAGGAACAGACTTGTTTAGGAGCCTGGTATTTATGGGCCTGGTGCTGATCCAAGTAAACATCTGGTTCTATAGTGGAGCTCTGGACCTCGCTTGGTGCCAGTCACTACAGAACAGGATGTGAAATGAAGAGAGTAAAGGCCAGAACGTGTAGTTAAAGGTTCAGTGTGTAGGATTTGGTGACATCCAGTGGTGATGTTGCATGTTGCAGCTGGATACTCCTTATACCAGAATCGACCGTCTATCCTTTAAATATTGATACAAGACAAAACACGCTCAGTTTGTCCATTCTGGGCTGCTGTAAAAACATGGTGGTTCAAGATGGCCGCCTCCGTCGAGGGGACCTGCTCCTAATGTAAATATAAAGGGCTGATTGTAAAATAATGTAAACAGAAGTTTGTACATGACTTTGACCATACACTTACTAAATGAATGCTTACTTACTAATTAAATGTATGTAATGTATTCATCAACATAACACTGGGAGAATATGCATTACATCATTTCTTTTTAAAGGTGCGGTGCATGAAATTTAGGCGATTTCTATTGGCAGAAATGTAATGCCAAAAAAAACCAAAATACTGACACTACATTAATATTCTGAGCCGCCATGTTTTTTTTACAGCCTTTTCAGTTGTAATGCTAACTGACGGCTACCATAAGCTAATTAGGGCTGATTAGCTGCATCTCGCAACTTCACCAGCAGATGGCACTGACCCACCGACCCATTGTAAAGTCACTCAGATAAAAGTGTTGGAGTAAAACGCATAAAAACAAACACGACAAGCTCAAACCAAACTTCCCTGACTCATTGTGATTCCCCTCCGCTCCTCTCAGGGGCGCTGGAGGACCTGGACCGGGCCGTCTCCCTGAGCGGCGGCGCCGGCCGGACCGCCTGCCAGGCGCTGGTGCAGCGCGGCCTCCTGCGCAGGCTGGCGTGTCAGGACGACGCCGCCCGGGCCGACTTCGAGCGGGCGGCGGCGCTGGGCAGCGAGTTCGCCCGGCAGCAGGCGGTGACCCTCAACCCGTACGCGGCGCTGTGCAACAAGATGCTGACGGAGGTCATCGACAAGTTGCGCAACCCCGAGGTGCAGGCCTCGTCCATGTAGACAAATTTGCTGACTGTGCAATTTTTTTTCTTTCTTAATTAAAAAACATTTTTTTTCTATCTTTTAAAGTCTGTTTTTGTGTTTTGTTTGTTTGCTTGTTTTTTTTATTTTTTATTTTATTCATGTGGCGGGATGAAGGATTTATTGCACAGCTCAAAACGAACCCAGTGACACACATCACACACTCTCCTCCACGCGTGACATGACGAAGCACACGCCGCTGTGTTGAATCATACATGACACACGGGGACGGCGGTTGCCATGTGCTGGATTCACATGTCAGGCTTTACGGCTTCTTTTCATGTGACACCCATTCCTCACAGGGCGATGCACTTCAGCCTTTTCACCACTGGATGTCAGTCTCATCACATTGAAGAGAGAGCATCAAACGCCACCCGACGCCACTAATTATTGCACACAAAAAAAGACTTCTAAAGATTAAAGGTGCAGTGTGTAAGATTTAGGTTATTTAAAATATTTATACATTTTACAAAACAATCATACTGACATTTTAAAGCATTTATAATCACATAAATGTTTTTTTTTCTCATTACCCTTAAAGGTAATGAGTATTACCTTTAATACTCATTAAAGGTAATACTCCCCATTTAATGTATATTTAAATGGGGAGTGGGTCCGCCATGTTTTTACAGTAGTCCTGATTGGGCATAATAAACATCATTTGAGCTTAATTAACGACTGAAGTTCTCCTGCATGCCCAGGAGGGTGAGGTGATGGATCCAACAAGCAACTCCGCCTCTAGATGTCACCAAATCGTACACACTGCACCTTTAAATCATCCTGTCACACTCGAATGTTGACGCTTGATCTTGAAAATAAAGTCTCGAAAGCACAACATGGATAAACGTGTGACGCATTTGTGTGTAAATCACAAAATCATATTGCGCATCTGCAGGGCCCGTGACTCCTCCCTCGTGCACTCTGCAGGTGCACGCCTGACCGGTCCCGCCCACTCCCACCGAGCCCGCGGGCCTAGCTATCGCCTCTCCTTTGCCGGCCCCCCGTGTTTGTCTCTGACCTCGCCCAGGAAGGCCAGAAGCACCGGCTCGGTGCGTTCCACCCTCTGGTAGAAGGAGCAGGTCTTCAGGTGATCCGACATGGAGGCGGTGCCGCCGAAGCTCCACTTGTCCACGGAGGAAAAGGCCGAGCTGAACTCCCACACCTGAGACAAAATAGAGAGAGACAGAGAGAGAGAGAGAGAGAGAGAGAGAGTAGGAGGCTGCTGTCAGTTGCCGAACGGCCACGAGGATGAATGTATTTTTAATATCCACGGAATCTGGATCAGAGTATTTTCGTAAGGGCAGCGCGTTGCTTCTATATCTGCCCCGTCGCAAACGTATACAAATGATGTTCCTCGGCGGAGGCAGCGGATGCCCAGCTGTCACCCACACACTCCCCATAAATCCTCTCTTTCCATGAATGATCACACATCAGACGTGTCACCGCGGAGCAGCGGCTCCGGGCAGCGACGCCTCGGGCCATTCCACCCCCCTGATCTCATCAGCATGCTCTTTGTCCCGTGATCGCCCCTCATCTGACACACCGAGGGTAAAAATACACAATTGCACTTTTACGCTGAGATGTGTTCGCGATCAGCTGCAGAGGAAGGGTTGTGTGTTTGAACTCACATGATGCATAGATCTGAAAAATATGTATTGAAATTGGACAAAATAGCTCAAATGGGCAGAAAGCAAAGTGCCATTTTTTTTGGGGGGGGGTGGGGGGGAGGGGGGGGATTCACCTGCTGCCGTCCAATGTTCATAGAAAACAGGTGATTCAGTCCATCTAAGTTTGTTTTAATATATTTATGCCAACCTATATTTGACCTCTTTTCATCTCATATAATTTACATATTTATTTGTGTTTTCAATTGACTATTTATTCTCATATCTATTACTTTTTAAATGTATTTTAGTATTTATTTATTTAGTATTTCTTTGCATTATTCATGAAAATGAATATCAGAATTTCTTTATTTTGAATTTTTTTATAATTTTCTTGATATGATCTGTTGACAAATTTAGAATTCAAAGAAAGAAAAAAATTCTCTCTCCCTCTCTCTCTCCCTATATATATATATCTATATTTATCGGCCTCGTTGATCGGTTTGATTGATCCTGATGTTTTGTGTTGAACAGTCTTCATGTGTCCTGTGGGATCTGTCTCTGTTATTGTTCGGCCTCGTTGATCGGTTTGATTGATCCTGATGTTTTGTGTTGAACAGTCTTCATGTGTCCTGTGGGATCTGTCTCTGTTATTGTTCGGCCTCGTTGATCGGTTTGATTGATCCTGATGTTTTGTGTTGAACAGTCTTCATGTGTCCTGTGGGATCTGTCTCTGTTATTGTTCGGCCTCGTTGATCGGTTTGATTGATCCTGATGTTTTGTGTTGAACAGTCTTCATGTGTCCTGTGGGATCTGTCTCTGTTATTGTTCGGCCTCGTTGATCGGTTTGATTGATCCTGATGTTTTGTGTTGAACAGTCTTCATGTGTCCTGTGGGATCTGTCTCTGTTATTGTTCGGCCTCGTTGATCGGTTTGATTGATCCTGATGTTTTGTGTTGAACAGTCTTCATGTGTCCTGTGGGATCTGTCTCTGTTATTGTTCGGCCTCGTTGATCGGTTTGATTGATCCTGATGTTTTGTGTTGAACAGTCTTCATGTGTCCTGTGGGATCTGTCTCTGTTATTGTTCGGCCTCGTTGATCGGTTTGATTGATCCTGATGTTTTGTGTTGAACAGTCTTCATGTGTCCTGTGGGATCTGTCTCTGTTATTGTTCGGCCTCGTTGATCGGTTTGATTGATCCTGATGTTTTGTGTTGAACAGTCTTCATGTGTCCTGTGGGATCTGTCTCTGTTATTGTTCGGCCTCGTTGATCGGTTTGATTGATCCTGATGTTTTGTGTTGAACAGTCTTCATGTGTCCTGTGGGATCTGTCTCTGTTATTGTTCGGCCTCGTTGATCGGTTTGATTGATCCTGATGTTTTGTGTTGAACAGTCTTCATGTGTCCTGTGGGATCTGTCTCTGTTATTGTTCGGCCTCGTTGATCGGTTTGATTGATCCTGATGTTTTGTGTTGAACAGTCTTCATGTGTCCTGTGGGATCTGTCTCTGTTATTGTTCGGCCTCGTTGATCGGTTTGATTGATCCTGATGTTTTGTGTTGAACAGTCTTCATGTGTCCTGTGGGATCTGTCTCTGTTATTGTTCGGCCTCGTTGATCGGTTTGATTGATCCTGATGTTTTGTGTTGAACAGTCTTCATGTGTCCTGTGGGATCTGTCTCTGTTATTGTTCGGCCTCGTTGATCGGTTCGATTGATCCTGATGTTTTGTGTTGAACAGTCTTCATGTGTCCTGTGGGATCTGTCTCTGTTATTGTTCGGCCTCGTTGATCGGTTCGATTGATCCTGATGTTTTGTGTTGAACAGTCTTCATGTGTCCTGTGGGATCTGTCTCTGTTATTGTTCGGCCTCGTTGATCGGTTCGATTGATCCTGATGTTTTGTGTTGAACAGTCTTCATGTGTCCTGTGGGATCTGTCTCTGTTATTGTTCGGCCTCGTTGATCGGTTCGATTGATCCTGATGTTTTGTGTTGAACAGTCTTCATGTGTCCTGTGGGATCTGTCTCTGTTATTGTTCGGCCTCGTTGATCGGTTCGATTGATCCTGATGTTTTGTGTTGAACAGTCTTCATGTGTCCTGTGGGATCTGTCTCTGTTATTGTTCGGCCTCGTTGATCGGTTCGATTGATCCTGATGTTTTGTGTTGAACAGTCTTCATGTGTCCTGTGGGATCTGTCTCTGTTATTGTTCGGCCTCGTTGATCGGTTCGATTGATCCTGATGTTTTGTGTTGAACAGTCTTCATGTGTCCTGTGGGATCTGTCTCTGTTATTGTTCGGCCTCGTTGATCGGTTTGATTGATCCTGATGTTTTGTGTTGAACAGTCTTCATGTGTCCTGTGGGATCTGTCTGTTATTGTTCGGCCTCGTTGATCGGTTTGATTGATCCTGATGTTTTGTGTTGAACAGTCTTCATGTAGCTGCAGCTCGAGGTCAGAGCGACTGTCTCGCCATCATCCTGTCTCATGGAGCCGATCTGTCTCTCCCTGACGCTGCAGGTATAAACCTTTTTTATTTGATATGTGTTTTTTCTTTTCTTTTCTTTTCTTTTCTTTTTTCATGGTGTGCAGGTATGAAACCTTACTGCTGCTTAACCGACTAATCGATCAATCAATTTAACCCTTACGAGTTCCTTTAAAAAAAAAAAAACGTATTTGTTTTCGACAGAAATGTCCACTTCCCCAAAACTCCTGTAAAAATGTCATATATCATCATTTCTTTCTACTTTTATCGGCCCAGTCCTCTAGAACTACTTCACCTCGACATATAGATATCAAACATTATACATATTTCTGAGATTTTAACCCTTTAAATGCCAATTTGTTGACATAACTCCCATCATTTTTTGACTGAAAAAAACCAAAAAAAACCCAGATCTTTTCCATAAAAGACATTTCAAGTGGTATTTGATGATAATAATTATTAGGGCCTTCGATGGGCCAATGATTGATTGCAACATTGATTTTTATGCGTTGTTATTTTTGTGACAGTGACAACATTATACATATTGTTTAGATTTTAACCCTTTAAATGCCAAAGAGCGGAGGGGAGATGGATGAAGCGGGAAACGGTAAAACATAGTGACATTTTGATGCATGCTTTAAACGGTCAAAACTAGCGCCACCTGGTGGTCAAATACAAAAATTGAAAATTGAAAGCCAACTGTTGAAATTGATATCCTAATGTAAATGATTACATTCGTTTATCTTGGGATGATTGGGGAATGAAAAAAATAGTTTGACACCCATGGTCTGGATTTTGTCAATACAGTCTGTGTCCTTTTGTTGCTTTGTGTCTCAGGTTTGAATCCCTTACATCTGGCTGCCAAAAACAATCACCCCGAGTGCTGCAAGAAGCTCATTCAGGTGAGACACACCGAGGCAACGTGGCTCGAAAACAGCAGAGTGATTTTAATACTCTGGGCCTCAGTCACACTCATTTCACAGGGATCAACGACTCTCACACTCACAGACTCTGCCAGTCACTCAGTGCCGCCCCCCCCAATCAAACCCACATTCTGTAGTTAAGGGTCCGGTGAAATATTTTCAAGATGCGTCCGGCAACACAAAGAGGTGGAAATATGAGACAAAGAATCAAGTGTCAAGTGGAACGGCAGGACTAGTTCCTCCCGGAAGCCTCATTGGCTGTTGAGGATAATCAGGAATGTGGGAAATCAAATCAGCGTCATGAAGCGTCAGAGATGAAAAGGAAGTGTGAGGCGAGGAAACATTTCAAATGAACTTACTCTCCACCCCCGTGGTGCGTCAGTAGAACAGTAAGCCGCAAAATAAGAATACAAAATATATAATAAGAATAAAGATGCGTCTAATATGCAAATGGTTCTGTTTGTCTTCCAGAGCAAATGTCCCATCGACGCTGTGGACGGCTCAGGGAAGACGGCGCTGCATCACGCTGGTACGTGAAAATACACTTTCACCTCCTCGGATTAGATCTGGGTGAACTTGCTGCCCGTGTTTGGAACGAGGAGATTAGATGTGATTCAAACGCGCGTCTCGATTCATTTATTCTCTGAGGGACGGATGAGAGACACCGTCTTTAACGGACTGTTTGTCTTTCGTCCTCAGCTGCGAGTGGGAACACGCAGACCGTCCAGCTGCTGTGTGAACTCAAATGTCCCCTCAACCTCAAGGACGCAGTATGTGCTTTCATTCTTCCTTCCACACTGTCTCCACCACGCCGACTTGTTTTTCCCGGAGTAACGTTCAGGGTCCGTTCGCTCTGGTGCAGATTAGCATCTGTGCTGCGTTCGAGGACTCACTCTCTCGCTCACCCCATCATTTCAGAGCCCATCGAAAGAGACGGGGTCAAGTGTTTGTCGCCTCGATACAAACGATTGGAAGGATCCTCATCAACTGGCGTTTCATGTCATTGTCCCCCCCCCCCCTGCGTTGTGTGTGTGTGTGTGTGTGTGTGTGTGTGTGTGAGAGAGAGAGAGAGAGAGAGAGAGAGAAAAGAAATGAAGATAACTTTTTGTAAATGTACTTCCCTCACAGCTTTGTCATGTGTCGAAACATTCCGGAACGTTCGGTGACCCCATGATAAAAAAAAAGACCCCCCCCCCCCCCCCCCGCCACCCCCCACTCCCCCCCGGACACAGATCTTTGACCGCAAACACCTTACAAAGAGTGACTTCCATGATGTGACTGATGGTGCAGTGCGTCAGATTTGGTGACGCTTACACGCTGACGTTTCATTGAATTGATAATGACCTTATTTATTTTTGCCATGATCCTTAAAGGAGCCCATTAACGTATGTTTACGGCACATGAGGAGGGGGTCCTTTCTGTGGGGGCCGCCATGATTTTTTTTTTTTATCCTTAATCCTGGATAAGTCAACGCTCCTGTCGGCTCCTCGCGCTGCCCTGACAAATCCCAGCCAATCAAACGCTTCGTCTCCACCGAGCTAACTGACAGTTAAGGTTATTCAAAGGTCAAATGCCGTCGTCGGGGGACCTTTCATTTAAACGTACGATTCGGCACTTTTCTCATATCGCTCTCGCTCGCAAACGCACGCCGCAACTGGACGTCCACTCTCAGAAGGTTCACTCCCTCTTCACGCCGGAGTGAGACTTGTCTCACCCCACAGACACAGACTTCACTGCCTGTCCACACCCTCGCCCTGATGTCACAGATGAGATATGTGGGCGTCTGCATGTGTCCGTAATAATCTGTGAAATGCGGGAGTGTGATGACCTCACTCTTTTCCTGTGCGGCGCCTGTGTCAAACTCGTGGCCCGCGGGGTCGTTGTACGTGGCCCACGAGAGCTGAAAGGTGCACGATTGCCCAAAAGTAAAAGTCTCAAGCAGACATTGCCCATGAACTCCATGTTTTTCACCTAATAAAAAAATATCAATCATAAAAATAATAGCAGTAGAATAGTAATAAAAATATGACGAAACAATTACACGTTTGAATGAATTTATAGTTTCCTGAATTTTTGTTTTTTCCCACGACCCTTAAATGAGCCCACTCACGTGTATTTACAGGAGGAGTGGGTCCTCTCTCTGGAGGCCGCCATGTTTCTACAGTGGCCCAGAGTGGACAGACTAAACACCTTTTGAGTTTTAATAACAACCGATGTCGACCACAGGTTCCCCTGCATGTTCAGAAGGGTGAGGGTGAGGCGATGCCTACGGCACGCAACTCCACCTCTAGATGTCACCCAATCGTACACACTGCACCTTTAACCAAACCGGTCCCTGAGAGCAGAATGGCAGAATGAGTTGAATACGTGTGTTTTTGTCTCCAGGACGGATTCTCCGCCCTCCTGCTGGCGGCCAAACATGCTCAGGCTGAGGTCTGCTGCACTTTACTGGACCGCGGAGCTGAAATCAACACTTGCGACAACAGCGGCAGGTCCGAACCACAAAGCGGAGCCCCCCCCCCCCCCCCCCCCCCCCCCCCCCACCCCCCAGGGTGTGTCACTCGCTGATCAATGTCAATGTGTGTGTGCCACAGGACGGCGCTGATGTGGGCCAGCGAGTCCAAGTCAGCGCGCGTGGCCGACCTGTTGCTGCACAGGGCGGCTCATTTGTCGGCAGTTGACCCACAAGGTCCGGGTGTCGCACACTGTGGCGGCTCTGGGCTGAAAGTTGCCCCCGGGGCGGCCCTCAGCAGGCAGCACGTCGCAGGTAAGAGCCTCTCGGGGTCCGGGCGCTGCATCCACCATCTTGCCGAATGCTAACTCCGCCTACTTCTCGGATCATTCGAAAACGGGCAACAACATGTGACTGATTGAGACCAAAACTGTAGTTGAACAGGTTTCATTCAGCTCTGAAGTTGATCATTTTAACATGGGGGTCTATGGGGGATTTGCTCCCTTTTGGAGTCAGCCCCCAGTGGCCACCCCGTGAACTGCGAGGATTTTCACTTCCTATCGTGCTTCATCTGTCTGCACCGGAGGTTGCCCCTGCTGTGCACACACATACTGAGGGGGTGGGGCTAACCTACATGTTACAAGATCAGCCAATCAGGACATAGTGGGATTAGAGGAAGGGGTGGAAGCAAATCAGCACGTTTCACCCAAGGAAGATATTTTGGATTTTTAAAAGACTTTGTTGAGAAAATGTTAAGAGTTGTTCTGAGGCTGAGGAAGAACTATAAAGCCTTGACAATGGGTCTAATAAGCCACCTGTAATGCAGTGAATGAGCCACTGTGTGGCAGTGTGTTTAAACAAACAAATCCTGCGCACTGTACCTTTAATTTATTCACATTATGTTACTTGATGTATTTTTGTCTGTACATCTTTTAAAAAAACACAAATATATGTATTCACTGTACATCTGTTGCCCCATGTGGCAAAGATGCACACAGTCCTGATTTCAACACAGTCAACACCGCCACCTAGAGGCATTTTGGTGTTATTACACCGTCTCCCCACACCCACGTATTTCTTTTATTTCTTTAAGTTTTATTTCTGTCACATTATGAAACTGAATTTGTTAGAAAATGAGATTTTGTGCAGAGAAGGAGCTTATTACATTTTGAAATGAATGAGATTAAAGGTGCAGTGTGTTAGATTCGTTTTTGTCATTTAAAATATACAAAACAAATATAATGGCGCTTCCATTCATTTGTAATCAGCCTAGTGTATTTTTTATTTTTTCCTATTTCCCTTTAATGAGCCCATTAATATGTATTTACATGAGGAGCGGGTCCTCTCTACGGGGGCCGCCATGTTGTTACAGTAGCCCAGAGTGGACACACTAAACATCCTTTGAGTTTTAATGACGCCTGAATTCCACCACTGGTTCTCCTTCGTGCTCAGAAGGGTGAGGTGACCTCTAGAGGTCACCAACTCTTACACACTGCACCTTTTAAGGGGATGGATCCAGGGCTGTCTTTCTATTGGACGTTTCACTGGAAGAGATTTTTACACGTTCTACTTAGTTTCTCTTACTCTACAAATCGAGCACTTCTGCCTTGACCGATGTTCCTCTCATGTTTGTGATTGACAGAATCAAAGTCTCCGAGAAGTCCTCAGGTAAGATGTCATCAATCATGACTTTGAAAAATCCTCATTAACCTTCACGTTTGAGAAACAATGGCTAGGAAAACAATCAGTGGTAGAGTTGAAGGCTGAGATGACTTTAGTGCTGCGGTGTGACCGACAGAAAGTAGTTCCTTCTCACGAGCCGTAGTTTAGCTTTCGTTTTCAAGCTTGGAAAAAGGCTTCGCCGCATTGACTGAGGAAACACCTCCAGTCCATCGATGGACAACCCTCTCACTAACCAGCACTGAATTCCACTCATCTCTCCCTCTCTCTCTCTCTCTCTCTCTCTTCATCGCCTCTCCTCTTCTTCCTCTCTCTCTCTCTCTCTCCTCTGCCGGCTCCTCAGCATGATCAAGTAGCTAAACTAAGTGATGAACGGATCACAACTCCCAAAAAACGAAAAGCACCTGCGCCTCCTAATAGCCCACTGCAGGTAAACACGCATGACGTCTGTGTGTCTGTCTCGCTCACGTCCGTCCTGCGCTCTTTAATGCATGTCTGTCGCGCGTGTTTTACAAAACATGTCCCGTTGTCACACGGGTACGAAAGTGCGACGTTAATGGACACTTTTGTCCAAATGAGCAGATCCCACCTCTTTATCTGCGTATCGTTTTGGAGGGTCCAGAGGGTCTCTCAATATAATAAAAAAAAAAAAAGAGGAATAAACAGACCACCCGAACACCGAGAGACAAATGTCCTATCCTCTTGTGTCACCGAGGAAAACATGTCCACTTCCAAAAAACTGCTTCAAAAACTGAACAGATTCATGTTTTGTTATATGAATATTTTGGGACTTTAACCCTTTAAGTGCCAGTTTGATGACTTGCTCTCACAGTCATTGACCCAAAATATAGATTTGATGGCATTTATAGTTTTCAGTTTGTCCCCCAGCCGACTTCCATTTGTTTTATAGAAAATAGCTCATCTGTTGTTGTTTTTCCATAAAAAAAAAATAAAAAAACTGACATTCAAAGGGTTGAAATCCTCAGAATGATTGAATGTTTGGTCGTTTTGAACCGGGCCGAAGTTCTTTTAAGACATGTTTCGTTTTTACAGCGTTTTTGGAAGCAAGACATTTTTGAGCTTAATGACTCAAGAGGCTTGTAAATGAAAGTGACACCTGAGGGTGAAGCTCTGCTCCTTTGAGAAAGTCTTATAGAATCGTGTTCCTCTCCAGAGCTCGGGACCCTCCACTCCTTCAATCATTGCCCCCCCTGGGACTGTTGCCTCAGACAAAAGAGAGACCCCCAAGAGAGTCAACGACAAGGTAATAAGATGAAATAACGTAATCATGGATTCCGCTTTCAATAAGTTACGAGAGCACTTACGAAACCAATAGATGTCGTGTAAAGATTTGATTCTTGAAGATTTGATTCCACTGGTGGATCGGGACCCAGAGGTGGGTCGCAGACCCGTTTTCAGTGGGCCTTTGGGGGGGGGGGGGAATAAAGAAAATGTGTTTTGTGCTTTTATTTTGAAGAGGATTTTTTAATACATTGGAGTTCACACGACACACATGTCACCAAATCCTACACACTGCACCTTTAATCTGCCCCTTCCTCTCGCCTCCTGCTCCCTGTCTGCCTCGCGCTCCTCTCCCCTCCCCTTCGTCTCCCCTGACTCCCCTCACGCTCCTCTCTCTCCATTCCTCAGGAGGATGAGATTGGTGGCGCGAGCGCGGAGACGCTGCACGAGGAGAGCAACATGTTGCTGGACAGCGTTGAAGACGTGAAGCCGACGGTGACGGCCCCTGAGCCCGAGACCAAGGTGACAAACCGCTTTTTTTTTTTACTTTATCAAAAAAACTATTTGAAAACATTTGAATCGGATAGAAAGTTTGACCTTATCGGATGATGTGGTATTTTAGGGCTCAATCGTTTGTTCTATGTGTCATTTATGAAATGTTTAAATCACGTCTGTCTCTTTAAGTTTAACTTTGTCAACAGTTGATTGCTGAACTTTTTCACCTGAGCATTCTGAGCCTCCGACGAGTCAGGACTCGCTTTGTTTTTCAGCAGGTCGCGAGTGGTCCTGATCACAGCTCTGATACCTCCTTCTGTGTGTGTGTGTGTGTGTGTGTGTGTGTGTGTGTGTGTGTGTGTGTAATACACACGTGTCTTGTATGTGTTGACAGACGGAGCAAACTGCTGCAGTGGTTTCTGCTTTACAAGCCAAGATTACTGCTCTGACTCTGGAGAACCAGACACTTGCAAGTAAACTGAAGGTATGTCCCCCCCCTTCCCCCAACACACACACACACACACACAAAGACACACACATACACACGAACAATCAGTTTAAACTGAGTCATGGTAAAGGTAGTAGTTTATGTACAATATGGAATAATGGAATAATATGGAAGGAGTCTAAGACGTCTCTTTGCACCTCATTAGATACGACCATGTCACATACACATTATATAGTTTTTATAAAGTTGTATATAACTAATTAAAGGTCCAGTGTGTAAGATTTAATCATTTTTGCCGCTTATAAATATGACAAAACAATTTCATACCGATATTTTCCTGAATTTATAATGTGATGGATGCTCATTCACCTCTAGATGTCACCAAATCATGCACACTGCGACTTTAAAGGGCTCATCTTATGGTTGTGTAAAAAGCAAACGTTAAGGTGATTCTGCGAGTCTGTTTATAACTGTTATATAATTGTTTTGTGTTCTATTTCAATCGAGGCGACAAAAATCGTACCCACTGCACCTTTAAGGTTTAAAAATGACCTATTTCTCCTTCCCTCGACTCATAGAAACATCCATCCCTCCAAGGAAATGAGGACCTGAAGGAGGACAGCCGCCCCAACAGCATGGCCTCGAACTCCTCCTTCCACTCCACCCAGGACGAGTTTGAGTCGCCAGCACAAGTGGCTCGGGAGGAGGAGGAGAGCGAGGGAGGAGGCTCGGCGGAGGTCCGGCTGCTGAGGCAGGCGCTGGAGAGCGTTCAGGTGAAACTGCTGGAGACCAGGAAGGAGAACCGCTCCCTCCAGGCCCAGCTGAAACCGGAGGGAGGGGCAGAACCAGAGCCGGAGGCGGCGAGGGAGAGGGGGCGAGAGCGCCAGTTGGTGGAGAGTCTGGCGGAGCTGCAGGCCGAGCTGACGGAGGCTCAGGAGAGGTACCACCGGGCGGCGGAGGAGGCGGAGGAGCTGAGGGCGCGAGAAGGCGGCGAGAGGGAGCGGCTGCAGAGGAGCTCGGCCTCGGCGCTGGAGCAGCTGCGGGCCCAGCTCGTCCAATCGGGACGCGAGCGGGAGAAGGCTGCCCAGCGAATCAGAGAGCTGGAGGAGGAGCTGGGGAAGATGGAGGAGGAGAGACGGAGCGGGAAGGAGAAGGAGCAGAGGTCCGCGAAGCTGGAGAGGCTTTACAGCGAGGCTCGGGAGGAGATCAGGATGCTCCAGGTCGATAGAGGTTTTCTAGATGTGTCCGATGTTTGTTTAAGCCTCATGCGCCGCTTTAGTTTACGACGCTAAATCAAAAAACTGTCCCGTCCTAAAAGATTACAAATTCATTCTTTTCTGGCATCAGTCTCTGAAGCGACTTCAGCCCCAAAACGACCAAACATTCAATCATTTGGAGGATTTTAACCCTTTCAGTTCCAGTTTGATGACTCGCTGTCTCGGCCTTTTTTTTTATGAAAAAAAAAACACACACGCACAAAATGAGCGATTTTCAAAATGTGCCACGACAGAGACGCTCCTCCAAATGTCCCGTAATCCGAGTGTTATGTGTTTGCGTTTCCAGGAGGCTCTGAGGGGCACGGTTCCCGTCGAAGCTGCCGCCAAAGACTTTGAGGAGATGAAGGCCGAGATGAACGAGGTGATTGGCGGGCTGCAGCGCCGCCTGCTGGAGCTCTCGCACTCCTACAGCGAGACAAACAACAAGCTGAGCGCCGCGCAGAAAGAGCTGGAGGGCGCCCGGGCCCAGAGCGCCGCGGCGCCGGCGCCCACCCCGGACAAACAGGAAGTGGAGGCTCTGAGCGGCAGAGTGGAGGAGCTGCAGCTGCTGCTGACGGAGGCAGAGAGGAAGCACGGCGCCGCCCGAGAGGAAATCGAGTCGCTGAGGCGGGAGGCCGAGGCTCAGGCGCAGAGCACGGTGGCGCTGGCCGATCACGCGCAGGTGATGTCATCCCTGGGAAACGCCATCAAAGAGCTGGAGAGCCAATCGGAGGCTTTGAAGGAGCAGCTGCAGCAGAAGAGCCTGCAGGTGGAGGCGCTTCACAGCAGGTGAGGAGAGACGCGGGATGAGGCGAACAAAAGCTTGGCATTTCGCTGGCAGACAAATGTATAGAAAATGGACGTAGCATCCGCGACGTCACCCATTGGATGAAATGAAAAAATAAGACCCGCCCCCCTACAGTTGTGGCGTGACGGAGTGAGACCGAAACCGAAGCTCGCGCCAGACTTTAAACGTACTCCGTTCACCTTTAAAGTCGATCATTGTAACGTGGGAGTCTAACGGGGATTTGCTCCCTTTTGGAGTCCGCCCCCAGTGGCCACCCTGTGAACTGCACCTTCTTTCACGTCCTATTGCGCCTCATCCGCCTGCGCGGGGGGCGGTCGCTTGCTTGTCACCGTTGTCGTGTTTCTCTCGTCCAAAGGCTGGCGTCGGAAAAAGAGGTGGCCGCGGACGACTCGGTGCCCCGCCTGGACCACGAGGCCGTGCGAGAGCAGCTGGAGGTCGAGGTCACCCACCTGACGCAGCTCCTCCAGGGGGCCCTCAGGAAGCAGGACGAGATGGCTCTGGAGGCAGCGGATGCCTGGCAGACGGTGGGAGGAGGAGGAGGAGGAGGAGGAGGAGGTTTGACATGGAAGGAAGATATTTACCCCTGACAACTCTCTCCTCACCCGTCAGGCCCGAGACAACGGCGCGGAGCGAGAGGCTCTGCAGGAGCAGGTGGTGTCGCGGGAGAAGGAGAATCAGACACTGACGTCCCGATTGGCCGAGTCCCAGGACGCAGTGGGTCAACTCAAACAGCTGGTGGAGAACCACGTGGCGTCTGAGAGAGAGAAGAACAAGAGGGTCAGTTTGAGATGAGTAACATCAGCGTAACGCCCCCCACAGGGGTGGGCAGTTATTGGAGGGCGGGCGGGCGGGGGGGGGGGGGGTTTGATTTAGCGTAGTCAAAGGGGGGGGGGGGGGGGGGGGGGGGGGGGGGGGGGGGGGGGGGGGGGTTTGATTTAGCGTAGTCAAACTGACTTTGTTGGTTTTCTTCTGTCTGTGAAGAGACGAGCGTCCGTCAGCATCGCAGGGCGGCGGCGCCACCTGCTGTAGAGGGATGTGAAAAGATGACGCAAAGCAAAAAAATCCTCTTCAAAATAAAGGCACACCAGACACCAGCCCACTGAAGACGGGTCCCTGACCCACTATTGGGTGACGACGCACCAGTTAAGAATCACTGATCTAATGTGTGCTAGGAAAACAGTTTCATATCCCGCACAAAAAAAAAACATCGAATCTCCGAAGATTAGAGAGTTTTATTTTGAAGGCGATACCAGCAAACTGGAGCGGAATCGAGTGGGGGTGGTCTTCTAAAGCGGGACTTTTAGTTTGGCCTGACAATCTACGCCCGCTCCACTTGCACCTCGATACTGCCGTGGTCACGTAGACATCAAGCATTTCAAAATAAAAGCACATTTCGGCACGTCAATCTCATTGTTTCCTAGCTCGCGCTCGACTCCGCGGGCCACGCCCAACGAGGGCCAACGAGACGGCCAGGTCCGACCTGACCTCTCATTAACCCGCCGGCGGTGTCTTCTGGTTCCCCCCCAGATCGACGACCTGTCGCGAGAGGTGGGCAAACTAAAGGACGCTTTGAACAGCCTGTCCCAGCTGTCCTACACCTCCGGCTCCCCGTCCAAGAGACAACAGCAGAGCCAGCAGCTGGAGACGCTGCAGCAGCAGATCAAACAGCTGCAGTATCAGTTGGCTGTACGATGACTTCTCTTTCAAAATAAAATAAAAAAATATATATGTACGTTTAATATAGTAAATATTCATCATATTCCTCTCCCGGTGTCTTTGTAGGAGTCCAAGAAGCAGCACCATGAGGTCGTGTCGGTTTACAGGATGCACCTCCTCTACGCTGTCCAGGTAAATCCACCCTCACTCTCCTTTAAAGGTCCCGCGTGTCAAAGATTGACACTTTCATGAGCGTATAATCCGATCGGGAGGTATTTATCAAGCACTATAGAGCAACCATGAAGGTCCGAAGCGCTGTGGAGAAGAAAGACAGAGAATGCACAGCACCCATACAACATAAAGTACAGAAGAATGTAGATGGAACGGGTTAAAAGACCGACGTTTGAATAAGAATCAAATGAAAATAAAAAAACAAATGATCAACAATCTGCAGCGTAAAAGCAAGATATACAAGATATTTGAATATTGGAATGATTTAGAAAAACACATTGTTTGTTTGTAGTATTTCGTAATGCAGACACTCGTGCTTTTATTTTCCAAGGAGTTGAAAAGGCTCTTTTAAAGGTGCAGTGTGTGAGATTTAGTGACATCTAGAGGTGAAGTTTCGCGTCGTATCCATCAGCTCGCCCTTCACGTTCAGCATGCAGGAGAACCTACGGTGGCCCTCAGTAGCCAATAAAAGCACAGAAGATGTTTATTAGGATGTCTGATCTCAGCCACTGTAAAAACATGGCCGCCCCCATAGAAAGGACCCGCTCCTCTTGTAAATGTACATTAAAGGTTGTTTTGGGGGGGTGATGTAAACAGAACGCCATTCATTCAGGTGGTTGTACATTCTTCAAAATGTCAGAATAGGATTTTGATCTAAAGACAGAAGTGCCAAAGATGTACTGCACCTTTAATTACATTCTCTGCTTCCACTTCCTGTTTGGAAATGAGTGGCTGTGAAACTCCTCCAGTTTGTTTGGGTGTTTTTAATCCACGGCCCTGGACCTTCTCCCGCTGAAGTGTCATCGGTGTGGTGTGTTCAGGGTCAGATGGACGAGGACGTGCAGAAAGCCCTGAAGCAGATTCTGATGATGTGCAAGATGCCGAGTCAAACCAAGGAGGCCTGCTGAGGCCCACCGAGACCCTCGTCCATCTGTGGGACCCCGCCCCACCGGCGCATGCTGCGTCCACGGCACGCTGCCTGTCACCGTCAACCTTCAGTATTTCTAAATGTTTACAATTCGTTGCCTTTTTCTTCCTTCAAAAAAACAAAAACAAAAAAAAGGTGCAGTGTGTAGGATTTGGTGACCTCTAGAGGTGAGGTTGCGCGCTGCGTCCGTCACCTCGCCCTTCTGAACACGCAGGAGAACCCGTGGCCGACTTCAGTCGTCGTTCAAACTCGCAGAATGTTTAGTACGTCCACTTTTACTACCGTAAAAACATGGTGCCCCCCGTGGAGAGGAGCCGCTCCTGATGCAAATGTCGATCGTAGGCTCATTTGTGGGTCGTGGGAAAGAACGCTACATTCAGGTGATAATGAAATTGTTTATTATTATATTTTTTCCCAGCAATAAAAGTGACAAACATCGTACACACTGCACCTTTAAACACGTCAATCTCATGGTGGAAGGTTTTTTTTGTTTTGCTTTTGAGAAACGCAGCAGTGCACAAACACTGTTCATCAGCCATTGAAACGAATGGTAGCAGCCAAACGTACAGCGTGTGACCTTTAACTCTAATGTGCAGTCACATCCATGTGCACTCGTCCTGTTACAACCTCCACTTCGAGCAACATGCCTGTTTATTTAGTCTCTATTTTATGATACAACAGTGTTAGTGTGATTTTTTTGTTTCGTTTTTTAATCTTTTAAATTATTTGCTCTTTGGCAACGATGCATCCGACTTTGCCGCAGCCCAAATCATCCTTTTTTTTTTGTTTGTTTGTTTTTTGGCCGCACTTGTTTGGAGAGCAAAAAAAAAAAGAACGACACGTTATACTATTTGTATTACTATTTTCCTATTAGCGCAAAACTTTATAAACATGTATTTTGATGAGCTGTTTTCTACATGAAATGATGGCTGGATTTTTATGACATGACATGTCACTATTTTTCCACAAAACAACTCAACTATTGACTGTCATCACACACAACAATGGCGTTTTGGTGTTTGACCTTTTTGCAACGGGTGATGGTTCAAAAAGAAAACAGTCCGTTTCACATCAAACAGTGGCTGTGTCTTGTGCCTGCACTTAATAATAGAAGACGCAGACCTTTCAGAAGACTCTTTACCATCAGTTCCACGTGCTGATGTTTGAACTCTTCTTCTTCGTGATAATCCTGTCGGTACGCGTGTCGGTGGTTTAGAGGATGGAGCCTCCTGAACAGTTGCCACGTCACTCCGTTGCCTTAGTACTGTAAAAGCCACACACACCGAAACACTGACACTGCGCATCTAACGTGAGATGAAAGGAGACGTGTACGTGACTGAAGCTCCGCCCCTTCATCTCCCACCCAGGACCTTTTTATAAACAGACCGTGACTGACTGACACTTTGCGTGTCTCTTGATTTCAGAACTTGTCAAGAGTCAAACAGCTTCCTGTTTGTCTCTCGACGCCTCGACTGAAGTGTTTTGTAAAAGAAAGGGAAAGGGAAGAACAAACTGTTCTTCGTGGCGTAACGTGCTGTTGCTAACTTGAAGAATCCAAATGAATACATTTACAAGGTAATGCGTCCTCCTCAGATGTATTTCATGATCTCATGCTGTCTAGAGCAAATCCCCAAAGTATTTTCTTCACTTACACACACACACACACACACTACATTGCATCTACTGCTGGGGGATCAAACCTGCGGCCCATGGGCCAAACCTGGCCCACCAGAGGGTCCAGCGGGGCCTATGAGATGACTTTGTAAAGTGTTCAAAATAAAGAGAAGAACTGCAGTTGATGAAGAAATCAACTGCCATTTCAAAGCAAATGCTGAACTCCAAGGAGTGTTTTTTATGTGTTCAGTGTGTTTACATTTCCTCGTGTATGAAAATGCACATACGCACAATATTTGTGAATTGAATCAATGATAATCAAGTATGAAGACAGTTATTTTACAGTATGTTAAGTCGTTATCACATTTAGTCCCACAATTTAACCCGGCCCCTTGAGAGCGACCATGATGCTGATGTGGCCCTCGGGGCAAATGAGGTCGACAGCCCTGGTGTAAACGGAAACTGAGGCGTAATATTCATTAAAATGCGCGAATTTCTCAAGAAAGTTCAGGTTGTTCATGTCGTGTAAAAAGATGGCTCCTTAAATGTGAACAGCAAAAGAAAGAAAACCTGTTTCTAACTCGATAGCTTGAGGTCTTTGGCCTCCATGTATCAGATGTCATAGTTTATGGGTCTGTTTATGGGATCCTATTTATTTAAAACTGAAGTTCCCATTATTTAAACGTAAGCCGCAGCTCGCTGGTGAGAGATTTGCTAACATGCTAAATAGTAGCGATACAGATGTACACTCTGTTGGGAAGGGGCAAGGCACTGTGTGTGTTTTATTCCCTCGGGCAGGTTCAGAAACAACAGAAGGAGCAAAAGAGAATTCCACAAACTAAACTACGATCAAGGAAAAAAGCAAAAACAAAAGGAGCTCATCGGCTCGATCCACAAAGAGAATCGACCGGATCAGAGAAAAACAAGAAGAAAGATTCAGTAGGCGAGAAGAAGAAGACGAGGCGTCACATGGACGACACACGGACAAACAGAGGAAGGGAAATGGGTGAATTTGAAGGGAGAGCAGGGCTCACTGACAGGTGTGTGTGATCAGAGGACACCAGCTGAAGGCGATGAGGGAATCAGGGAGAGACTCGGACGAGGCAGGAAGACGAGGAGCTGTCACCAAAGTAAAACAGGAAGTGGACGATGGGACACAGACGAAAAGACACGACATAAATGAATGGGACATAAGACTTAACAGACTTGGCGGCGCCTGACGCGCACAGGAGTAAAAGTTGGTAAAAAATAAAAAATAAATAAAAAACAAGGCTGTCATGGAGTCGGTGAATTTTAAACGTAATAATAGATTATAAAATATTAAAATATTGGAGAATACATTTGATTTACGTATTTGTATATTTTTTTTAGTTCATTTAACTGCCAAATCCCAACACACCTTTCTTGGAAGTGCTCGAGTCCAACTGAGCCGACAACACGTGACCACTAGGTGGAGACGTTTACCAAACCTTGGACCTCATCTCTGTCAAACAGCGACACCCACAGGGACGAGGGTTCGAAAACAGGAGAGAAGCGACACGTCAGAGCAAATCATTAAAGAATGAGACTGAGAATCATCCAGAGACGAAGCTGGACTGAAAACATCAACACAAAGCTGTGTGTCTTTGTCTGATGTCAAACACATGAAGCCCCCACGGGGAAAACACTCACACACACACACACACACACACACACACACACACACACACACACACACACACACACACACACACACACACACACACACACACACACACACACGCTTTGCCCATATGTACACAAAAAAAGAGCACACTTCAGCCTTTACGCGACAGCTTCCCGGCAGCGCGGCTTCCCCCCACGTTTCGCCCCTCGGGCCTCGAGCAGCGAATCCAGAGAGGGTCCGAGGTTTGTCATCGATTAATCCATCGGTTACTGTCTTCGATTGGATTTGATGAAACGATTATTTGAAAAAGTACAAATGTGGAAGAAAATGACATGATCATTATACGACACCCGGTATTTTCACGTCCAGTCGGCCTATAGACATCACTGGGAAGCGTGTGTGTGTGTGTGTGTGTGTGTGTGTGTGTGTGTGTGTGTGTAGTAGCGTGACTTGCCTTTTAAATTACCCTAAAATGACAACTGATGGCTACCGTAGGCCGCCATGCTCCAACGAGAGGAGTGAGGGTGATGGACGCGATGCGCAACTTCCCCTCTAGAGGTCACCGAACCGTACACACTGCACCTTTAATCCAGGTCCTTACCCTCGTTCCTCATCCAAAGCCCAATAAGGGATTCCAGCGCCAACCATCGCCGACGCGCGTCTCTCCATCAACCACTGATCGTCACGTGTCGACCGTGAGGTCACACCGTGCCTCTGAGCAACGGCAGCGGCAATTAGTTGACGCTGCGGCTCCGACCGCAGGCTGTTTACACGTGTACGAAGACAGAGGAGCAATCAAACGCACCGCGTGTGACTCGTTTACAAATGACAATTTTCATCTGTGCTTCCCGACTGTCACCGGCTCGTCTTTCACTCCTCCTCCTCCTCCTCCTCCTCCTCCTCCTCCTCCTCCTCCGCCTCCCTCGCTCCACATCTCCACGCTTTGTCAACATGTCGCACGGGATGAGACCACGTTTCGTTGTCGAGCAATCGAGTGGCGCGCGCGACATTTTTTCTTCGCCACCCGAGTCCTCAAATGTTGTGAGTTGGTGCGACGCAGACCGGCCCTGAAACAAGACGCCGCCGTAGACGAGCAGAAGGGCGTGAGGGACGCACGCAGCTTAATTGCTGCAAGATGTAACCTCGCCTGCAGCCCGCTGTGGCCCACAAACACACACACACACACACACACACACACACACACACACACACACAGGATAGCATGCACACACACGGTTCAAAAACATGCAAACACACAACCAAACATGTGTGAGTGTGGAGCAAAGACAACACAACGTTTGGCGTCCCGAGCGCGTTGCCGCATCGGGGGGTTTCCCAAACAAACGTTGTTGTATCAATACTTCTTGTGATCATTCGCTGAGGTGATTGGAAACATCTTCTTCGTTGATGTCTGTATCATCTGTATTTCAGGAGCAATTACTGCAAACACCATCTTATCGAGGAAGTGTTTTGTTTTGTAGACAATACAAGTCAATTTGAATAGATACAAACAGTGTGTGGGGGTGGGGGGTGGGGGGGGGGTGCTGTGAACGGAGGATACTGGGCGCAGCTGGGCTTGATTGGGCTCCATCCTGGCATGTAAACATCAAGCGGGACCGAGTCACACACACACACACACACACACGGAACACGGAAGCATTTCAAAATAAAAGCCTTTTTTTTTTGCTACAGATACAACAGAGGTATCACCATGTGATGAAGTGACTTTCTTGAATCCCCGACGTCTCTGGACCTGCTGACATCGCAGCGCTGACCCCAGGTCAATGAGATGCAGTTACACTCAAAGACCCCAACAACACGGGAGACCGCCGAGACCCTCGGCAGGTCTGTCTGCGGAGGGCTGGGAAAACAAGGAGCATTCCATTTTGGAGGTGTTGGTGGCGGAGGCTCGAAAACATTGCGCACAGGTGTGAATTATGAACTGCGCCGTGACCTTTCCTGGATCTGCACATCATCACATGCAGCTCTGCGCTGAGGGGATGAGCTGCGGTGGCGGGACCACCGT
>JAFBJT010108383.1:29847-41391 GCA_016785325.1 Chascanopsetta lugubris
AGAAAAGGATGGAGGGGGGGGGGGTCTGACACTTGCCTTATTAAAAAGGTGAGAAGTGAGTGCAGTGTCTGGAGGGGGCGGAGTCAACTGTGCTCTTTAAAGGCAACTTCAAAGGGAGGCTGGTGTCGCGGCTGAGGGGCATGAGGGCGAGAGGAAGGGGTGACACACTCACTGGTGTCGGGAAGAAAAGCTGGGAAAGGGTGAGATAGGCTTGAGTTAAAGGTTCAGGACGTAGGATTATAAAACACTGTCTCAGAAGAGAAGGATAAGATAAGATGAGGTAAGGAAACATCCCCTCGTGGGGACATTTGCATTGTACAATAAAAAACAATAAAAAACAATAAAGGCTCAACATACACTTGCAATGAAGAGTACATGCATCAACACTGTGTATGAATAATAAACACAAAATATGCACATTAAACAATAGAACATTAAATATGAATAGTATGATTGAATATGATTTCTGGACATTTGGAAAGGTACGTGTCGGAAGTTAGGATCATTATTTTGATCAAGTCTGGGAATTTCTTACATAAAATACTTATATCATATCATAGACATCGAATATATATATATATATATATTTTTGGTCTCTGGTTCGAATCCCACACAGACCCTGCAGCAGAGTCACTGACCCTGACACTGATACCCCCCATGACCCCATGTGCACTGGTAGAAGCAGGCTGACAAATCCTGCGCACTGCCCCTTTAGGGATCACGGAAAGAAGGAATGACAGATGAATAAATGGAAATATCAATAATCACTGCCATTGATAGGAGGAAGGAACTCCAATAAGATTGTATGCCATGTGTTTCATGGAGCAGTGTGCGCGCATGTGTGTGTGTGCGCGCATGTGTGTGTGTGTGTGTGTGTGTGTGTGTGTGTGTGTCTCCTCCAGTGCAGACTGAAATAAACTGCATCATATACTGGATGGATTTCCAGCGACAGGAAGCAGAAGCTGAACCTCCTTGTTGTTGCCTGCCGGACCGGCGGCTATGGGACGCGGTGCAGACGCTCGCGCTCCCCAGAGGACGAACCCTGCCATCGCACGGAGCTCCACCGTCCGGCCAATCGGCAGAGCCCAGCACATTCCGCTCAGGGCTCAGCGTAAAAGCAGATGTGTGATGAAGCTGACGCCCGGGCCGTTTGTTCTGGCGTCCGTGTCGCTCGCTTTGCGGCTGCAGCCACTTCACAGGTTGTATTTCAAAATGCCAAAGTTCTTCTTCTTCTTTTTTTTTGGAGAAGTCTTCAGCTTCGCTCACCGCCGCACCTGAAGCCTTCAGAACATTATTATTATTATTATTATAATCGTCGACCTCTCCGGGCTGCACTTTCGAAAGTGCTTCCGATGTCGTGGACAAAAAACGTCAGAACCCGCAGCAAGTGATGACCAGTACCTTCAAATACGTTGCTCCAATCCAGCGCTAAATCATGATATGTTTTTTATTTGCATACACTCGACTTGAATTTGCTGACTTTTGATATTTTGACATCATGGAGAACTTTTTATTTACTCATACAGAAATGACAGAAATGTTTGTATCTATTTGACGTCAAACTCCTCGATCTCCAGGAAATATCTTGGTTCACCACAAGTTCGTTGCATTTTTCTGTAAAGTGTTTATCAGAGCTTTGCAGTTCGGCAGTGACACAGCTCGCCCTTTTATTTTGAAGGAGAACGAGGAATGCGAGGAGAAAATATGAATGTGCAAGCGAACAGCTTGACTTTGTGTGATGAGGAACTCACCAGCTGTTATTTTGCTTTTGAGAAGTTTGAACGTGTCCTCGCAATGGAATTAAGTGGAAATGTACTTTAGCGGTTTCACCAATCAAATCAGAAGAATCACAACATACAAGGACATTTTCTTCGGCTGTACACATTTAAAAAAGCTAACACAACATATCATCCATCCATCATCCGATGGATGATGGATGGATGGATGGATGGAATGTATTTTCCCGAACCCCATTGCGCTCGACATAACTTTTATATCTGTCACAAAAAAACTGCCACTGCGAAGGCAACGTTTGTCCGCCGCTGTTGGATCTTCACAAATGAATAAAACATTGAAATTTTCCACAGAATAAAAAGCTGAGCGACAGCAGTTGGATAAAACATCCTGAAAAAGCCACAGGGCGCTTTCTGAGAGCCGACTCGCTTTCTGAGAGCCGACTCGCTTTCTGAGAGCCGACTCGCTTTCTGAGAGCCGACTCGCTTTCTGAGAGCCGACTTCAGGGCCTTTGCGGACGAGCTGTCCGAGGCAGGGCTTCATTTCCAAACGGCTCTGTAATCAAGCGCCGGACTTTTCCAGGGATTCGTGGTGCGTCCGTGTTGCTCCACCTGACACTGATTACCCTCGTCCTGGGCAGATGGTTTCGCAGCCGCGGCGCTGAGGGACTTCGCCCGACCACAGCGCCCGAAAATGAAAATATCATTTGTAGCTGAATTAACTCGGGGCTTCTGTGTCTTTTTCCATTTTTTTTTTAAAAAGAAAAAAGAAAAGAAAAGAAAGTATTTTGCCGCGGTGGAAGTCGCGCTGCCCGGTCTGCCGTCGGATATCTGCTCGCGGAGCGCGGAGCGGAGCTGCAGGCAGGTCCTCAGCCTCCGGACCCCCCATTACATCCATTTTGGGGTCACCAAAACTCTCCACCGTCTACGGTCACGTTTCTATTGGCCAGGATGTCGTCAAGATGTGGAAATCTTCGTCCCTCGGTGAGACACCTGTAGCGCCAAAAAGGGGCCAACCCAGCGTTCGCATGCTCCCCTCCAGCAATACCAGGTGGGCCCCCCCCCCCCCCCCCCCCCCCGCCCGCCCCCCCCCCCCCCCATGGAGCGGGTGGCTGTTGACATCCTTGGCCCGTTCCCCCGTCACACAACAAGGTCACCGTTCTATTGTTGTTGCCATGGACGATTTCACCAAGTGGCCTGAAGCGCATGCAGTTCCTGATCAGAGTGCGGCCACCACCGCCGGGTGCCTGGGTTCGCCTGGTGAACGGGATGTCCTGCCGTTCTGGTGCCCCCCAAGAGCTCCACGGTGACCAAGGGCGTAGCTCTGAGGCGCAGGTGTTCAGCGAGGTCTGCCGGAGACTGGGTATCCGGAAAACCCGAACTCCACCACTGCATCCTCGGAGCGGTGGGCTTGTTGAGCGGTTCAACCAGACCCTGAAAACCCAACTTGCTATTCTCACCAGCCGCCAGCAGCGAGATTGGGATTTGCATCTGCCCCTGGTCTTGGGGGCAAACAGAACGGCTGTCCGGGAGTGCACCAAATGCACCCCTGCAGCCCTCATGTTGGGACGTGAGCTCCACTACTGTAAAAAACATGGCGGTCCCCACAGAGAGGACCCCCTCCTCATGTAAATATACTATAATATTAATGGGCTCATTTAAAGTGAATGGGGGTAAAAATCCATTTAGGTGATTAGAAATTCATGAAAATGTTGGGATGTTATTGTTTTGTAATTTTTTACAAGTAACAAAAAATGACCAAAATCTTACACGTTGCACCTGTAAGGGAAATGGTAACAAAATAAATAAATAAATAAAAAAATTTGGTGACAAATACATTCAGGAAAATGTCAGTTTGTAATTGTTTGGTCTGATTTTTAGAAGCGACAAAAATGACAGCAGTCTTACACACTGCGCCTTTAATGACAGGAACAAACAGACGACACGTGTTCCGCTTGAGTGTAACCAGGGATGAAACCGACGATGTCATCAAATGACCGAGAACAGACCGAGAGATATCGTGTTCTTTGCTTTTTTTGTTTTTGTATCAACGGGCGAGCTCGCTGTACGACACAATCATCATTACTGTAAGTTCAGTCAGCCAATAGGCTCGGATCCCTTTGCGCCGCCGATGTGGCGGCGGCCATGAATCCACATGTACTTAGAGTAATGAGTTAGAGCGAGTGGACCCTGAGGTTCACTTCTCATCAGGGCCCCGCAGCTCTTCAACCAGGTGGTTCTGATGAAGCTGAGTCAATCAGCCTTTATCAGGCTGAGATTAATTTCTCACTGGGAGGAAGAAAAAAGACACACACACACACACACACACACACACACACACACACACACACACACACACACACACACACACACACACACACACACACACACAGCAATGCTGGATCCAACAAGCAACTTCACCTGCAGATGTCACCAAATATCACACACTGCACCTTTACGCACGTTTCCTTCACCTCGAAACATTTGAACATGGGAGTCTACGGGGGAGTTGCCGCCAGCCCCCAGTGGTTACGCTCTGAACTGCGTCTTTTTTCACTTTCTCTCGCGCCTCCTCCGCCGGCGCTGCACGTTGCCCCTTGGTGTGTGTGAGCGGAAACAGCAGGCGGCGCGAGCGATGCCTCGGCCCGTGGATGTTCCTCATGTGAAGCCACGTCAGAGCCTGTTAGTAAATGGTTCATCAGAGACGTTACTCGGGCCGGTGCTGTCCGATAGCATTTTTCCTGGAAGCTCTGGAATTCGTCTTCACAGCTGGACTTTTACAAGATCGCCCCGTTCGCTCTGCGCATGAGTGACAAACGGAGAGGGGAGTTTTCTCTGCTGCTGTTGCAACCGACTGGAGACGTGTTGAAAAGTACAAACAAGCGGAAACTTCTTACATGAGCTAAAAAAATAGAAATAAAAAAAAAAACACAGATGTTGTTTAACCTCTGCTTCAGAACCGTTGGTAAGAATGATTGAACAGATGACAAGAATAATGAAATGGGTTTTAAAAAGTTAGATTCAAGACTGTTTATGGCCCTTTTTTAAGAGCGTCATAAATCAGCTTTATGAGCAGTGTCGAGTACGATGGATCTGAAGGAGGATTGGACTGTCCGAGTTATTTACTCTTCCCCCTGATTGCAGATAGGGTGAAGTAGCAGGGCGGAATAAATTAGGTGTTATTCAAACTGAGGCCTCTCACACGTCAAAGTCCATTCTTGAACTCAGGTGAACTCTTAAAGGTGCAGTGTGCAAGATCCGAGTCCGTGTTTGGCAGGTCTGTCCGGAGGATTACGATTCCAAATATGTCGACACAGACATTTTTACAAATGTAGAATCAGCTCGATGCATGACTTGTTTTTTTTTACATCAGCTTTATGCATATTTATTAATATATATTTAAACACACCACCTCCGTCCCAAGCTGAGAACTCTTCCCAGCAACAAGAAGAAGACTCCTCCTGATTTCACGCCAGTGGCTGGACATGCAGGACGAGTGGGGACAGACGTATATAACGGGGGACACGTTGACAGATTTACCACCCGGAGGATCCCTGCGTCAGATGGGCGCGTTGCTTTGATTTAGGGTCCGTACTAAAACTTTAGGAAACGAAGATTGCTCAGTGTTTGTGCATCGATCAAAATAAACGAGCGCGGCACAGAAACACGGTCCTTTGCTAATAAAACAAAACAAAACAGAGAGGCGCGCGATGGGAGAGACAGACTGACTTTAATGTGGGTCAAAGTTTCCCGCTGAGCCAAACTGAACTGGCCTGACCTGCGGCGCTCTGATCTGACAGCGGCTGTTCGACCACTTTCGCCCGCTCCGCCACTGCCGTGGAAATGTGTTGTGGTTTTAAAAAAAAATCAGTGGAACTCTCTTTTCTTTCCCGAGAGAGAGAGAGAGAGAGAGAGAGAGAGAGAGAGAGAGAGAGAGAGAGATGCCTCTGACACACAGCATTTAAAAACATATAGAAGAGCTGAACATGATCCCTTCCCTCGGACGCACATTTCCATTTCGATCCCCGCTGAAGTCGTCACAGTTTAAACGTATAAAAACTAAACGAGTGAGGCAGGGCAGGGACCTCTGGGTCCTGTTCTTATGAATTCATGGGATCAGGTCTTTGGTGCTGGACCTGCAGATGATCTCTGAATGAAGACTCGCCTCCAGCACCGGCACATAATGTGATTAACTCTGTGCAGAGGGGGTTTCACTGTGATTGGCACCAATGATTGACAGCCGGCTGCAGCTGCCGGTGAAAATGTGAAAAACACAAGACGTCCCCCCTTCGTGAAAGTTCGGGGGTAAAACCACGCTGACATTCAGCGGTGGTTTGAAACATGTCGCTCCAGACCGAACTGTTTCCAAAGACCCAAAACTCATTCCAAAGGTTACGAGGCTCAAGCATTTCAAAAGGTGCAGTGTGTTCGATTTCTGTCATTCTAACAAATATGACAAAACAATTACATACTGACTCTTTCATGGATTTAGAATCACATAAATCGATTGGTTTTTTTCCATTACCCTTAAATTACACGTGCCACTTTTCACGTGTAGCAACACATTCAGTGTGTTTACATTTTCACATGTACGGAAATACAAATACGATATATGGAACTTGAATGAATGAGAATCAAGTATGAAGACAGTTATTTATATATGTTAAGTATATATCTGGCATCACTGGCCACCGTCCAGGCTCCTCCCTTTCCCTCAGCGGTTGTCTGGTCTCGGTCCAGTGGACCCGTTAACGTCACGATCAGGATTAAATCCGTAATCAGACGCGATATAATGAGGTTTCAAAAACGCAAGCCAATGGGACGGGACGCGGTAATCCTCCAATCCATCCAATCACGCGTGTTTGTTTCGAACTCAGCTGGAGGCGGCTGAGGTTCAAATAATGTTATTTCCTCGTATCAGTCGGCCGTTCGATCCTCCCTATTATTCCGTGAGGTTAGGGTTAGGCTTAGGGTTAGGCTTAGGCTCACCCAATCCTCAGATGTCCACGCTCAAAGTCCTTGAGAGACGAGTGTGTGGTCTTACGGTGATACCCCCCCCCCCACCCCACCCCTCCACCCCCTCCCCCAGGTGCATATTCCCCCATGAATCCACAGCTTGCCCACATACATGCAGTAAACACCGAGGTCTGCCATTATGCAGCGCGGCCACGAGTGTTTCCCGTGGAGTCAGCTGAGCGGCTGGAAAACGACTGAACGCGCTCCGCGCATTTGTGGCGCCCGGTGAAGAAAAGACCTGGCGGCGGCGGCGGCGGCGGCGGCAGGTGGTTAATGTGTCTCTGATGACACGGTCTGAACGCGCAGACGCTCAGCTGTCCCACTCCGTCAGTCCACATGGCCAAAAGCGATGCGAGGCTACGGCTCGGTCCAAAATGTGCCTCACACGCACCAGATGCTCGACAGATCACACGGAAGATCTACTGCGCTTTTGACAGGGTCTGATCCTCGTGTTGGTTTATCTGAAACATCTTCAAGAATGTGTTGCGCCGGTGCTCAGACTGTTTAGCGGGTTCCGAATGCATCGTATTCAGTCTACTGAGGAGACTTTTTGTAGAAGACTAGATCTGCCTTGTCCTTGTTATCTAAAGGGATCGGTCTAACCTTTTTTTTTTACCCCCCCTCCTTTTTCATTCACCAATATAAAAGTCCAAATGTCAACAGAGATGGTCTGTCAACGCTTTGTTTCCTGGAAAACACAGGTGCAGCACTGCTGCCATGCACGGATGACTGATGGTAACCATCCCCGGCAGTGCACAGCGAGGTCAAACCATGAGGCAACGCATCCAAGAGACATAACAAGTGCCAGAAAGTCCAAACCACAACAGACAATAAACAAGAATGGCAGCGAGTCTGAAACCATTCCTGTTTGGTTCAGTTGTTCTTACAGAAGAGAAATGGGAAGTAAATAAAGTGCTCGATCACTTTGCAACACAGTTTCGCAGCTTTGCCTCCAGGCCCAACGCAACCTTCCACCGAGTTGGGTGGAAACACGTTTGAGTAGTTTTTGCTGCTGGAACTTGAGCAGAGAACAACCGTCAGCCAAGAGACTGTAAAAGAGTGAAAATGCTGAGTATATAAAAAAAATGGCTCTAATATCCCTGGACCTGCTCCCTGATTCACATCTACATCTATTGGGTCTTCCAAGACCTGCTACTCATGGAAAACCATCTATGTGTTCATCTGTCAAAGATGTGGCCCGCGGGCCAAAAGCTGCCCACCAGAGGCTCCAGTCTTTCGATAAAAGTCAAAAATTGTAGCGAGTGAATTGTTCATGCTGTAGGTTGTTGAAAAGGTTTTCTAAAAAGATGTTTTAAACGTAAACATTTTCAGAATGTACTTTTATGCACTTAAACCAATTGGAGTCGTGTTTACAAGTTTTTTTTCTATGATTTTAATGGACCGGCCCACTTACGATCAGATCAGGGGGTATGTGGCCCCTGAATGAATTCAAAGGCTTCAGAGATACCAAGTCAAAATCATCAGATCAGGATGCAGCATTTGCACACAAAAAATGCGCTCTATGGACGAATTCAATGGATGACAGTCAAGGTTCATCACAAAAACAACAAAATGCACCTCCCTTCACCTCCTCTGACCCTCTGGCTCATTCAAACGAATGAGGAGGCTCCACTTCACCGCACAGGCTTCACCTCAGACTGAGCGCGGCCGTAAAACGAGACGGAATCAGGCCTGAAAAGTGTGGAAATAAAAGACGGGTGCGTGATCCAGCCTGTTTGTTTGTCTGTGCAGTGGAGTGGAAAGACAGAGGGGAGGAAACGGGAGGGGCACAACAACCCCAATCATCTGTTTCTGGGAAGATGGTACAAATGAGAGCTTGTGTGATAATTAGCGCTGTTGCCTTCAAATGAGTTACATGTGTAAGGTAAGGGCTTTTCTGTCGGGATGGAACACACGGACACACGCTGGCTCAACCGGAGGGCAAGGTCATTGTCTGCGGAAGCTCGAACACTCGCCCCGGTGAGTTCGTTGTGTGTGGAGTTCACAACCTGGATTGCGGTGAATATCACTAATCCCTTTCTGTTCTATTAGACATGAATCATCTCTGTGGGAAACATGTGCTGGGTCTGGATCCAGAACATCAAAGATCTACGTGTTGTTGCCTCCATATGAGGGGGAGTGTGTGTGTGTGTGTGTGTGTTTGTGTGTGTGTGAGAGAGAGAGTGAGTATGTGTGTGTGCCCTCAGAGAAGACACATGCTCGCGGTGATGACAGGAGTCAGTGTAACAGTTACACTGTTCACCATATGAAACACACTTAAAAGGCTTTATCACAAAGACGTCTTTGAGCCACAAACCCTGTGAATCATCATTATCTGAAAAGGACAAAACAGAAAACAAAAACAAAAACAAAACACCAACAGATCTTTACCGAGCTCCGAGGGCTCAGATCATTTCTCACATATCAGAGGAACTGTTTTGGCCGAGATGTGACTTGACGTTGTCATATGGAAACATGTTGTGAGGCCAAGCTGCTCAGGGAAACAGGAAGTGGGAGACAATCTGCAGAGAAAGTGTTTTAATCATATTCAAACGTAATATTTATCTGGATCAGTTTTTAAATTGTATTAGTTGAAATTATTATTATTGTTTCGATACAGTAATAGCAATAGATCGTTAAAGTTGTTTGATATACATATATATATATATATATATATATAAATATATAGTTTATTTTAGTTCCTAGTTCCGTTCTTCTTACCTTACCCCTTTGATGTATATTTACACGAGGAGCGGGTCCTCTCTATGGGGGCCGCCATGTTTTTACAGTAGCCCAGAGTGGACGAACTAAACTAGGTTCTCCCTCCTGCTCAGAGGGGCGAGGGTGAGGTGATGGATACAACCTGCAACCTCGCCAATCGATGTCACCAAATCGCACACCCTGCCCCTTTAATCATCTCTCCACGTCGGTATTGATCGCGGGGGTTGGATGGAGTGAAGCGGGAAAGCCACCGCAGGAATCGGTGCGTCGGAGGGGAAGCACCGGATCACAGGCACCGGAGCATCGCGGCGATGAGGCGCCGTGACTCCTTTCATGTGAAATCAAGTCTGGTGTGTAATGGGCCTCTCATTACTCAGGAGTGTAAACAGGAGGAAAGGTTGAAAACAGACTCAGCGATTGGTTCCCGAAGTGACCGTTTGTTGTGGTGTCTGAAACCACAGCTTCATGTGTGTGTTCAGCGTCAGTGCGCGTGAGTGTGTGCGCAGAGCTTCTGACGCTTATTTCATTTTTTTTTCTCTCTTCCCCTTTTGAGCTGCAGCCTGGAATCAAAGCGAGTCGCAGGTGTTCACACAGACCACCTGCGAAAAGCACGGACAAGACAAATGACAACTTCCATCATCCATCGCTGACACATGGAGGCCGAGGGGAGGCTGGAGAACAGGTGTTTGTACGGATGTAGAAACACGGAGCAGCTGACGCGCGACATCAGCTGTGACGTCTTTCAGCACCGAACTCCGTGATCTGTGGGGGGGGGTTACATTTTACAGTGAAATTTAAAGGTGCAGTGTGTAAGGTTACATACGCTGCACCTTTAAGAGAGTATGTCTTGGATTTGGGATGATGCCAAAATTTGATTGGCGCTATTGAAACAAAATGCAATTTTCTTTTGGAAACAAATCCTTTCCATTTCAAAACAACAGTTACAGAAAGTTCCCATCACAAATCAATAATTCAGCTGTCAAACTGTATTAAGATATATCCATAAAAACTAATTTAACTCTTCTTCTCGCACAGTCAAATTTTCTGGCACAGACACATTTGTATAAATATTTGTTTGCCATTTTAATGAAACATTTTTCAACTGTCAAATTCCAAAGCACTATTAGCAGGGGAACATATTTAAATAGAAACTGGTCTTAAAACCCAGCCTCAGCTCCTGTGAACCCGCTGCTTTGGAGGTTTGAGTCGTTGAGAAAAGCCCAAAGAAAAAAAAAACAAGAAAATAAACCTCTAATCCCAGACACACGGAAAACACAGACTGATCCTCACACTTGAAGGAGCCTCTCACCCAGACGGGGGCTCCACCGGTGAATTCAAGTGCATTTCAAGTGCTTCAAAGTGCTTTCAAAACATCCTGGACCCCTCGAACGGCCGACTACCAAACACCTTCATCTGGTTCCTCGCGCTCCGGCGGGCTCGCGTGTCTAGACGGAACGGGTTCTGCGGGGCTTTGACTCGGCCGCCCATTGTCTGCCCGTGTACCTGGGGACGGCGGCGCGACCTCACCACATCACTCGCCTTTGTCCGCCTCCGTTTGCTCTCTCATCAGAGACCAGACATAATTGCCTTTTCAACTCCAATTGCCCCCGCCCCCCCCCTCGCCCCCTCGCCCCCCCCCCACCCCCCGCTAATGTGCTACGCAGGGGGAGGTATACTTTTACATTTGGCCGCCGTGCATATGTGGGCTTCAGGTGCACCGCTCACCTGTTCACTGAGCATGTGCACAGGGCTGAGGGGAAAAGAGGAAGGAGGGGTCACTGACCCATTTCAACCCGATACCTGAAATCCAACCCGGGTGCATGGAACAGGGCAGGTGTCTGGTTCCAGCGATGGCCACAGTAATGGACGAGAGTGCGTGTGTGTGTGTGTGTGTGTGTGTGTGTGTGTGTGTGTGTGTGGTTGGGCCTACAATATTGTTAATACGATCGGAAGGAAATGAAAGAACTTCCCATGCCTCACTCTTTCCTCTGACCTCTCACCCTCATCCGACCTTTGTGCGATATGTGTGTGTGTGTGTGTGTGTGTGTGTGTGTGTGTGTGTGTGTGTGAGAGA
>JAFBJT010108383.1:45774-106315 GCA_016785325.1 Chascanopsetta lugubris
CCTCCCCCCACCGGTAGATGGGAGGCCGACGTCAGCCCTGCCCACGGAGGAGTGGATGGCCTCGGTCATAAAAACACACCACGAGAATCGAGGAAAAGGAGAGAGAGCGAGTGAGACAGAGAGAGCGAGAGAGAGAGAGAGAGAGAGGCAGCAGCAGCAGCAGCTCTTCCCTCACCCACACGCCGCTTGTTGTTTTCAGGACGATGTGGGAGATGTCCCTCCGCCGTGTCGACAGCAGCGAGCCCCGGCTGAGGGGCTGAATGTTCCGCGCGGTGGCTTTTCTTTTTCCGCCCCCCCCCTCCACCTCCGGCGGCAGGCAGACAGGGGAGAGAGATAACTGTACTGTATCCCAGCCTAGCGGATTGGAGTGAAAGTCCGCCATATTCTGCCTCACCACGCCCGGGAGTCACTCAAGCCGAGCCGCTGGGAATATGAGCGGACTGCTTTCTGCACGCGTCCCCGCTCATCCGCGACTGTAACTCGGACACGACGCGGGGCTTTTCCGCCTCCCCGGGAAGAACCAGGAGAGAAACAAACATTGAGGGACTTTTCCTGTTATTATTCAAGCCGCTGCTACTGAGGGGGCTGTTGGTGGTGGCGGCGGCGGCGGCGGCGGGTCTCGGGTGAATCGGATGGCCCTAACGAGATCACACGGAGGATGTGTCTTAAAGGGATCTGTTGATCATATTGAGCAGGAAAAGCAGATTAGCACCAATTAAGATCGGACAGATATTCGGCTCACACCGGCCCGGACCGCTCGGTTAAGTCGGCGAAGGCCTGGGAAGCGAAGTGACACTGGAGAAGGGAGGGTTCGGTCCCAATAATATCGTGAACATCTTTTTTTTTTTATTCCTTGTTTCACTCTCTGCTGCCCCCACCCCACCACTGTCTGCGCTCCATCCACGAAGGGCGTCCACCACACGCAGGCCTGTGTGAGGACGTGATTCACGGGCCTCGGTGTGTGTGTGTGTCTAAAGCCCACAGACAGAGTTCGTGTTTTGAAAAAAACAACAACAACAAAACCAAGCGGAAAAGTGCGTGTTTTGTTGAAAACGGGGCGGAAATAAGAGGAAAGAGAAAGGAAGGAGGATGACGCTGGAATCCATAATGGCGTGTTGCCTCAGCGAGGAGGCGAAGGAAGCCCGGAGGATCAACGACGAGATCGAGAGGCAGCTCCGCCGAGACAAGAGGGACGCGCGCCGGGAGCTGAAACTGTTGCTTCTCGGTAAGGAGGGAACAAACCCGGGGGGAGCGGCGCCCCAGCCCTCCCTCCTGCCGCCGAGAGAGTGCAGTTAAAGTGGGTTAGGGAGGGTAAAGGGGGTTGGGTGCTGATGGGGGTGTCCTCACCTGAGTGAAGTTTGGGAGGAGGGGAGGGGAGGGGTGGGAGTGTGGCTGGGAGTGGAGAGCACAGATTGACAGGTCAGCATACTGGGAGTGTGTGTATGTGTGTGTGTGTGTGTGTGTCCCTCAGGACCACCCCCAACAAAAAGACTGACTCAGCTTTAAATTCACCTCTTCAACAATTGATCGATAATTGCCCCCAAAACCAAGATCTGTTGATCCCTACCTTTTTGAATGTACCGTGTGTAAGAGTTGGTGACATCTGGTGGTGAAGTTGCAACCCCCTAACCACACCCCCTCACTTCCAAACTCACCGAAGACTTCCGGTGGCCTTCAGTTATGATTGAAATTCAAAACATGTGATGGTTACAGTGATGGCGGTGAGGAGGAGGGACCCGATGTAAAACAGCGACGGCAGCCATTCATAAATTCAAAGGTTGGATGTAAAGCCGACGGTATAATGCGTTTTGTCTCCCGTTCTAATTCAACAGTTTCACCATCATCCACTGGTACAACCTTTAAGGACCAGCGGCCCACATGGGATTCAAACCCATGTTCTAACGGGGAAAAGCGTAACTTCTGAGGTTACTGGTTTTATAGTGGGACTGGTGTGAGTGAGTGTCCCAGTGTGTTCAAACCATCCGGATTTGAATAACTAACTGGTTACCATCCGGTAAAATGAATGCTCAGCACCAGCCTCGACACAACTGTTGGACCCTCATTCAGATTTGAAATGATTTAACCTTTTACACTTAGTTGTATGAGAGAGCACCAGGTAACGAGTGGCAGAGGAAGAGATGATACCCCATATTTTTTTTAAATGACTGAGGCCATTTTCATTCATGTGCACTACTTTCAAACATGAATGGAACAGGAACACAAAACGATGACGTCGATTGAGTAAAAATCACACACCCCTGACTTAAGGGCTTATTCGTGTGCTGTTGAGAGCTGCAGTGATAATGTTGCTACCTGTGCAGTGTTGGGCAAAGGGAGGTTGGAGTCTGTTGAGAAGTATTAGTCACGCTGGAGAAATATGAGGAAAACAAGTCACCTACTCACCATCCCGCTCTTAATTAGATTTCCACTGAGAAGCCCATTAGATGTGATGACCGTGGTTGGTGGGGCAGGGGAGTGGTGTCAGAAAACTGCTCCTCCGGATCCCGTGCCTCCTCACACTCCTTCCCTTTTGGGAAAGCATAAGAAAACAACTTGAATATTAACATGTCGGGATTCCAGCCTTCCCCTTTTTAGCCATGTTTGAGAACGGGCGCACCGAGGGAACGTTTCCCCCATTTACGCTCGGGTTAGCACTAAACGTCGAAATGAATCCCCCATAACGGGATTTGAAAGGGAGCTGACAGCCACCTCCTTGGTTAAATACAGATAAATAATAGTGTTTTTGTCACCTCTTAATCTCCCGTAATACCCAACAGTTGGTGCATTGTGCGAAAGGAGCCAATGGCCCAAAAAAGTGAGTGATGCTGAGTGGGGTTGTAATTCTTCTAATATGCTATGTTGCATTAATTCACTTACTCTTCACTACTCCCGAGTGATAAAGAAACAGTCGATGGATCCAAGCGAATAATGCACCTTCATTATTCACACTCGACATATTTTTGTGTTTAGCAGCAGCTGCCTATAAGGAGGCCCCATTACTATCGGCCATTACATTGCAGAGTGGTTTAGTAGCACGTCTCTAATGACAGAATGCGTACACTTAATGCCTTTGAGTATGGACTTCAGGGGAAGCTACAGATCCATTAAGTGGGAGAGTGAAAAGTTTCCTGTAATCGTTCACCCCATGTCCGATTTGTCTATAGTGCAAATCACACATAATGAATGTTCTGTAATGTGAAATGTCTCATTTGCAGGGGTCAAGTTAGGGCTCTTACGAGCAACTCAACTGTAGACGTAAACAACTAAAAGTAACCTGTAGATCTTTTTGTGTTACATGGATAAAAAATTCAATCTACATTTGTGACCATTTCATGCAGTTAATTAACAACACATTTCTTGGACTATGCTACTATTAAGAGTACAGAAATCGACACATTAAGCCTATGAAAAGACCGCAAAAATATTTACCTATAGTGCTTGATATCGCATATTCCATATTCTGCCCCTACTTCAGGAGATGTCTGCTGCTTTTAAACAGACCAGTTTATTTAATACTCATGAGTTTATTTCGATCATCACTTATTTAATCAGTCGTTTCAGCCCATGATTTAATATTTCAGATAAGTTTGTGACAGAGGTATAAATGGGTGTTAGAGGTGCAGTGAGTTTAATGGGAGTTTTTGGAATATAAAGTTAGTGACTCATAGGACAGGAGATGTTTAACGTTGGCAAATAAGAAAATATCCACACATATATCTAAATGAACCATTTCGGGTGTGTTCTTCCAGTTTTGGTCCCCTTCCACACCAACGGCCCCACTCTCGGCAACAGCTGTACGTGCTCTGTATGGCTCCATTACCCTGTATGCTATCAGTATATTGTGGGTTTAGAGAACCAGTAATTGCTCTGTGTCCCCACGGGACGCTAGGAAAGAGAAAAAAACATTGGCAAAGTCTTCCGATCCTTCAAAATGTCTATAGGAGGAGTTTTTTCACAAATCATCTGCGCTCTCAAACTTCATGCCCCCAAACTGATGTCTGCACACAGTTTCACACAGAGTTTGGATGTCACAACATGAGAATAAGCAAGTATATAATTCCTCTGTGCAGCTATTATCCGTTAATCCACATTATCGCTCATTTAACTTGCACAGATGATCATCGATATACTTCTCCATAGCCACTGTGGTGAGGAGGAGATGAAGCACAAACGGTTGATGGTGTTACAGTCTAATCATTTTAAAGGCACTTTAATGGAACCTAATAAGTAATTCACTGAAGATAATGGTTGCGTTCACATTACCAGCCATATTTATGGGGGGAGGATCTTATATAAAGCATCTAAATTGTCAATCAGATCTCTGTGTTCAGAGCTCTGAAAAAACCATCAGATCTGAGTCTAATAGAAACATCGGATGTGAGTCACTTCAGCCGGGTAATGTGGACATTAAAATCGATGTGTAAGACCAATGACGCAGAGCAGCTCGGGAAGATCCAACTGAAACACATCTCCTGCAGCAGCACGCCAACACAAACACATTCATTCAAATTAAATAACTTGGCGTGAACCATCAGAACCACTCCCTCTTTGTTATTGGTTCTCTGTCTTTGACAAATCAGAAAATCCACTGGGAAAATAAAATGAGATCCGGATGCTAACCTGCGATTCAGCAGTTAGTTTGAAAACGCACCGTTAACAGTGTTTTATCGCGCATCGTGAAGCATTTACTGCCGCTGCTTCAGGAGACGCGCGGCATGCTTTAAACAGACCAGATGAATCAATGACCAACTATTTCTATAATCGGTCAATAAATGAGTAGGTGAAGTCTTACTGCTGGGAAAAATAAGGGTTCTCCTTTTTATTTTTAAATGTCAATTTGAAATATGTAGTTAGGGACTGACATGTCACAAGTGCTTTCAAAATGATGTTTGTTTTTTCACCGATGCAACATCTGCAGTGGAAGCGTGACATGAAGGCTGCTGAGTGACCGGGGAGAGGAAGGCAGCGGCCGAGGCACCATAACATTAGCCGAGATTCCAAACTCCTGCAGTCATGGGAAGTCTGAGATGAATGGGGAGCAGGGGGAAGGAGAAACATGGGCCAGAGCACAGTGCCCGATAACAAGGAATATTTCTTATTATCATTCGTTAAGCTGCAACAATTAGTCAGTGAGTCAATTCCCCCCATTATCCCACCATAGCATTTGACATGTTTTAGCCACTGACCAGTGAGAGCTCCTGCCGTTGCTTTGAAATAGTTTATTCTAAACGGAATCAAAGATATATAGTGTGTTTATGGACTGTTCACGTCAGTTGATTAAAAGTATAAACTGGGGTCTGAAAAATATAGCTTGCGTTTTACATTATAACAAATGGAATGATAAATACATTTTCTTACGGTGAATCCATGGATCACTCTGCTTCTTTATAGATGGGGAATAAAAACATTCTACAGCTTCGTTCAGCAGAGGCTGCTGTCCAAAGTGACTTACAATTGAGGGTGGATGGAGAGGCTGGGAATTGAACTCTGATCCACATCCACCCCCAAAACATCTCCCGACAATCAAAAGGAGTTAAAACTTGTCTAATTATCAAGTTGTCTTCATCTGCCAAATTAACTCTAAATGGTCCAATTACAAAAATGGCACAACTCAGCCTCAGAGACCACTGGAACTAGTTTATGATGCATGTCCCCTTTTACAGTTAAACACACACACACACACACACACACACACACACACACACAATCACACTTTTGGAACAAAATGAACATTTCAGAGCAGTTTGTGAATAAATTCTAAAATCAATCCAGCTTTGATCTGCACTTGTAACCCCTAAAACTTTGCATATTATCGTCAAAATCGTTAACTAACTTAACTGTCGATCTTTCCAATCACTGCCGGCTGCTTTTATCACATGGCTGAAAAGCTGTGGGAAGTTTGTCGAAGCTACAACTGAGCAAAGTCCACTGCCACTTTTAACGAGGCCTCAAACACACGGTCGTAATCGTGAGAGGAAAGGCAGAAGTTGTCACACTATTCTTGCATGAATGCAGCTCGGTTCAGAGTACTTGTATTTGAAAGTAACATGAGTACATGGGGTTACTCTGAATGTCATAATGACATGATGTAACTCATGTCCATACAACATAATCTGCAACTTTTTCATGACACACGACTGAAGTCGTTGTGAACTAAAATAAATGGCGCAAACATGTAAATATTGACCCTGAATGCAGCACCAGTGTTATTGTTGCAGTCCTAACGCAGGTGCTGGCTTCAAGCCGTCTTCCATCAACACTGAGGGTTTACAGATCAAGTTCATTTCACATCAGCATGTTTCACACCTGCCAGACACTCTGGAACTGCTGGGCTGGCATGTAGGCAACTATATGTACTGCTCACACACTCCATATTTACAGTATATTCGTTTTCAATCAGAGGCAATTGAGGTTTTAGATCAAATCAAATCACTTCTTTTACTCAAAAACACCAGTGTGTGGAGGTTTTCCAGGAGCGTCGTCTCAAGGAAAACCAAATGATCTGTTTTCTAAAAGGTTCAGTGTGCAAGATTGAAATTAAAGTTGTTCCATTTCTAGTGGCGGACCTGAAAAATAAAATAAACAATCAATGTTCTTATGAAAGTAAAAACACTTGAATGCCGAGTGAGTTCACCACTTGATGTCACCAAATCCCACACCATTTAAAGCCAGTGTCAGTTGTGCTTTTCTACGTTCATTTGTGTTCTCGCCACGTTAAACTAGAACACCACTGCCGTACGTGGTTAGCTGCATTCAGCTGAGAAAACTCAGCCACAGTGGTGTTTACCATCAACAGCCAGTCGCTCTTCAGCTCAAACTAACAACCAACAATAATACAATCATCCACCACATGAAACACAAAGCTCAGGGCCTGAGCTCTCTCAGGTGGCTGCTCTTGGCGTGTGGCCCTCTGTCTGTCTGTCTGTCTGTCTGTCTGACTGTCTGTCTGACTGTCTGTCTGTCTGTGACTCCTCCCTGTCTCTTTGGGAGAGGAGCTGGTGTTCATGGCAGCTCTCTGCGCCAGGAGTCAGCTAACCAGACTCAGCTGTGCTCATCACCCTCTGCAGTGCAGCTGGACATGCTCTGCTGAGCCACCTCCCAGCACATTAAGCATCAGCTGTTATCGTTGAAATGCTCGGGTTTCTGATCACACATCGGCCAACATGCCGGGTTCAGATTTCAGAATCGGTCAGATAGTATATTTTAATAGTGTGTACGATTTGGTCACATCTAGAGGTGAAGTTTCATGTTGTATCCATCACCTCGTCCTCACGCTTCTGAGCAGGCAGGAGAACCTGTGGTCGACTTCAGTTGTCATTCAAACTCAAAAGTTGTGTTGTGCTTCCACTCTGGGCTTCTGTAAAAACAAAACACCAAGTTGTATCGGAGCTTGTTCGCTGAGCGTTTACTTGAAATGGGGCAACTTTCACTTCATTTTCAATGTCAGTGAGAAAGAGGAACTGGCTTCGTCTGGTCAAATCATTAAACGTCACTCAAAAGTTACTCATACAAAGAGGTGTGGCGTGTATGACTGAGATCCATACTGATCGCAAATTCCAAAATCCTGTAAATGAACTCACCGGCCTTTAATCTCCCTCTGCTCTGTGTGAACTCACTGTAGACGTTTGTGTGCTTGGGAATTCACTCCCTCTTCCTCATGCATTTTTTATTACGATGTTCGAGCATCACATAAGCATTTTTGCATCCTTTTATCCCATTTGTTTTATAAAGTCAGCTGCAGGCGTCTCTGACACTAATGCAGTGGCGCTTCCAGGGGCTGCGGGGAAATGCAGAGCATTCAGGAGCTGTCAGGTTGGTCCACTTGACCACTGGACTTCCTGTCGATGCAAAAAGTTGCCAAATCTCTTGGATCGACATACAAAATATTTTCTGTTGCGACATGTTTACACTGAAGAATATCTGGCCTTTTTGTAGTGGCTTTTAAAATACCTGTTGTATTTGAGGGTACCACACACAAGCAGCTTGTTTTTCTCTTTTTCTCCTTTTCGTTCTCCAGACTCTTGACTGAGTCTTCAGACTAAATTTCCAGGAAAGGAGCCAGACCTCATGAACTCACATCAGATGAAAGACTCATCTGGTCCCAGAGACTTCAGGTTAATGCAGCTTCACTGCCGGGCCTGGAAAAATGACTCAGCCGTCTCTAATGGCCACATCGTACTCAAAACATTGTTCGCTCGCTGTCTCACTCTCTCTTTTTTTTTTTGTTTACAAGATGAGTGTGTTAGATTCAGGTGAAATGATTTTCATTTTGAGAGAGGGACGAGCCTTTTCCATTTCTCTCAGCAGTGGGTCGTCTGAAAGAAGGCAACCATGATGCACGGTTGTCTTTGTTTGATCAGCCCTGAGGTGAAATAATCACTGATTCATCATTCATTTGACTTTTCTTTCTTTTGAAGATTACTCACTGTTCCAGTTAGCCCCTTTCAAAAAAATCGAATGTGTCTATTTTTAGGAAGTCTGACTCTGACGTGAGGCACCGAGCAGCAATCCTAGAACTTTGTTGTCATAAAAGTGAATCACGTGTGGCCTCCGACGGGTGTATTTATGTTCGTAGATGGCGTGATCAAATCATCCTGCGCAACAAAGTCAGTAGTATTCATCAGGATGACGTAACGCATCAGTGCGTGTAGCATTTAAAGGTCTAGTGTGTAAGATTGAGGTGGAGGTTATTACCATTGTATTGGTAGAATTTGAATATATAACACTTATACTGACTTTTTAAAGTTTAAAGTGACCGGAATGTGAATGTCATATTTTTTTTCATCACTCTAGAATAAGCCTAGATTATTTACACTAGGAACTGGTCCTCTCCATGGTGGCTGCCATGTTGCATAGACCAGAATAGACAAACTAAACAGCTGTTGAGTTTTTCAAGATAACTGAGGCCAACCATTGGCCAGTGAGGGGAGGGGTAACATGTATTCAGCTGCAACATGTAGTTATGTCCCTTGATGTCAGCAAATCCTTCACACTGTACCTTTAAAATCCAATTCCAGAGGGGTGTCTCCCCCTCCAGGCACAGGTTTGTTAGAATGATTGGAGAGAAATCGAATCTTTTCTAAGTTAGAGAGGCACCTGGTCACTCTCGGCTCCCACATCTGAGGATTCTTTTCCTAAAGTTTCAGGAACATTATTTCACTTGTTTTTCCATGATTCCACAAACACATTAGGGCAGTAATGAAAACTCACTGGACTTAAAACAATGTGCACTCAAGTGCATTCAATTTGAGCATTTCATGTTCACATCTTACCCTTATATTCAGTTATTTTTCTTCAAGGTATAAGAGTTTGAAAGGCAAAGAGCACTTCAAGGCTAATTGTGCTAACCCTATAGTTTTGTCATCACTGCCTCCCCTGCTCATTTCACCTTTCTAAATTGGCAGCCCCACTATAGGAAATCTGTCCTCCCCTGAGCTTATAGTGTTTCAGCAGCAGTTTAGTCTGCAGCTTTGCAATATTTTGTGTAAATTTTTTTTGCTAAGTGCCCCGTCTGTGTCCTGGAGCCACGGCAGAGAGGCTCATTAGGCTGAAATTGAATTGATTTTATACAGTGCTTTTAAGGCGCCTATAACAAGACCCCTCGCTCTGGAATCTAGCACCGTCTCCTGACCGGTGACATGTAAAACACACACACACACACACACACACACACACACACACACACACACACACACTCCCCTTCCCCTTTTCCAAAGTTCTGGAGACATTAGTGATGAGGTAATGTCAGAGCGCTTGAGCTTCTCTGTCAAGATTTGCACTGAACCAGAGAGGAAGAGTTCAGCCTCGGCTCTTCACACCCAACTACTTCCTGTCACCACTGAGAGCAGAGAGATGTTGTTCTGGGTTTGTCACCAGACAAAGCAAACAGACTCTGAGCGTGTAATTATGCATGGGACCGACGGAGTGATTGCACACTGTATGTTTGTGCTTGTAATGGAGTTGTTTTCAGACGTGCACTGACGTACGCTCTGCTGAGGCGCTGTGTGCGACAACACAAGCGGGACATGACGTATCAATCACGCTGCGGAAACAGGAGCAGGGAGAGTGGAATAAGGGCGCCGCGCCATCCCACCACAGTCTTAGCGCCATCGTACCAAACAACCCCCCCCTGCCCCGTCAACAGTTGCCCCCCCCCTCGATCCGCACACACACAAAGAAACACACAGACGAGCGTTTCACGCACACAGAGACACACGCTCTGTGATGCAGCTGCCTGATCCGTGCCCCCCCCCTCCCGTCATCACTTCACCAGCACAGCACCCCCCACCCCCACCCCACCCTCAACAAACGCCACCCTACTCCAGATATCTGGGGGGAGCCCTGAGGAACTGTAGTGTTTTGTTTATTACCGTTGTCGCGGTGACCTGCCTCTGTATTTCGGTATCATCCCTTATTGACACCCCAGCTCTACAAAGTTTTTTAAAGTGTGCACGTGGCCAAAAATGTGAGGTCGTGTTGACCTTTGACCTCTGAACCGCAAGAATCAAATCGATTCAATCTCATCTGTACCGCAGGTGATGAAATTCCATCCAGGTGTTCCTGAGACTAGAATAGTGTGTCATACTATCATCAGGGCGGAGGCATCAACGTAAACACTAATGCTTGTTCGTGTGAAACAGACAAATAAACAGTAGTGCATTTCAAATTCATACCCTGACTCTCAGACTATAAAGCAAAGTGGTGTTCCACTGGTGTGTTCACTCTAATGCATGACTGATTGCAAACAAATTATAAGTGCATTCAATCTGACTGGTTACAAAGAGGCAGGAAGAAGCATGTCTAACAATCATCTGTAAAATAACAAACTGTACAAGAAGAATGTCTCAACTCTGATGAGACATGTGTTGTGTTGAAGTCGTTATTGGTCCATAGAGGTCAAGGAAAGTCTTAAATGACCAAACGTCCCTCTTTGAAGGAACAAGGCTCACGGCTACAGGAGATGAAATGTCTGGTTAAAAGAAACGTTTTGCGCAAACCCACAAAGTAAACCCTGTCCCTTTGCCCCGCCCCCTTCTCTGTCTTCTTCCTCAGGCACGGGGGAGAGTGGGAAGAGCACATTCATCAAACAGATGAGGATTATCCACGGCGCCGGCTACACCGACGAGGACAAAAGGGGCTTCACCAAACTGGTGTATCAGAACATCTTCACAGCCATGCAGGCCATGATCCGAGCCTCGGAGACGCTCAAGGTCCCCTACAAATACGAGCACAACAAGGTGAATGATGTCCAAGGTTTTCCCGAAAACCTTAGTGAAATCTGCAGTGCGGGGGCGGGCGGGGTGGGGGGGGGGGGGGGGGGGGGGGGGGGGGGGGGGGGGTGATGTTTAATTTGAGGGGGAAAAGACACTGTAAAGTGGCCACAGTGTGCGTGTGTATTTTTAGAGTGCCGTCTATCTTATTTGGAACAGCCATCCATAATCGTTTCCTGCCCTCTTTGGTACTTCCTGTGCCCTTTTCGCTCCGGCACTCCATCACACTCTGTGTGTGTGTGTGTGTGTGTGTGTGTGTGTGTGTGTGTGTGTGTGTGTGTGTGTGTGTGTGTGTGTGTGTGTGTGTGTGTGTGTGTGTGTGTGTGTGTGTGTGTGTGTGTGTGTGTGTGTGTGTGTGTGTGTGTGTGTGTGTGTGTGTGTGTGTGTGTGTGTGTGTCTCTCTCTCTCTCTCTCTCCCCGTTTCTCCTTGCACTCAAACCCATGTGTGCACTCAACTCCTTCATTTCAGAAGGAGTTACTCTCACCGCTTTGGGAGATGTCACCCTGACCTCCAGGTTCACTCCCTGTGCGAGGGACAAATGAAAGGAAGCGGTGCACACGGCTCAAATAGTTTGTTTTTTTTAGAAATCAGAGCATTTCAGGTGACCTCCCCACACCTCTAGTACTGTCAGAGGGGGTTTTACAGCAAGATCTTTGGGGAGGACTCGTTTGTCGATTTTATCCTTAAGTCTGATCCTCACACGTTAAATGAAATCTGTTTTTTGGGATCACACATTTCAATTTGATCCTTGTGCCGTCCACCTCCACAGCTCCTGTTTCCACTCTAACCGAAACGCACTTTAGAGGTCACGCCCCCTTCCTCAAAGAAAAGGTCACGACTGCTCCGATTGGCCAGCCGGTGGTCTCTCGTGATGGGTCGGCCGCCTCCTGCTTGATGTAGGAAGTGACCCACCCATCGACAAATCAAAGTCCGACTTCAACTCAGAGAGCAGGTTGAATGAAAATCAAAGACGAGGCAGTTGGGTGATGAAGAGCGCCCCCCTCCAGCGCGCCACACAAGGCCTTTTAATCCGATGTACCTTCTCCATAACACACGTGCAACTCACCAAGAGAAAAAAAAACATCGAGTGTATCCTCTGTATCCTTAGGTCAACTGGCCACTTCACAACCTCCAACGCCTGTCCACCAGCTCACCGACGCCTAGATTTGATATGGCACCACAGCTCGGCTTCACCTTTGCCCTTTCAAATCAAGCACTTTAACTTTGCTGAGCTGGAGTCCTCTCTCTAATGACAAATGTCATTCACAATGAAAGTGACGTTTCCTTCCCTATATGTGTCACTACACGAGTGCCGAAGAGCTCGGAGGGATCCGAGAAGTGCTGACTGCTCGGTGCCAGCCGCCCCTCTGCTCTCATGCACTCGAGGTGAAAATGAGAAGTATTTACTTTCAAGCGAAGGAGCGTAGGAGGGAAGTGAGAACGAAAGCGGTCCTCACCAAGCCGACGTAACTATGGCAGTCTGACAGGGACAGACAAATAAGTCAGAGAGGATCATCTCAGATCGGAGCCTTTGTAAAAGTCTGTTTCCCTCGTGTGCTTTAAAAAGTGAGTTTTAGTACAGAAATCTGCCGTCAGGGTTTGTGTTTCAAATGATTTTCAGTTCCTCACTTCTATGCGAGTGTGGTGGACGGCCATTCTAAAGACTACGCCCCACATGTGTAATCGATTCTAATAAACCTTTTTGCCGTCATAGCCTCCCGCGGTGTAAGAGCCCGTCCGCTGTGAATGACCTGTAATTGTCTGCTACTTGCACTTCATTACACGCCACATGGCATTTTCCTTTTACATTCAGATCTGCAACATTCTCATTGAAACGAATGAAAAGAAAATGTATCGTACGCAGCGATCCCCAACAGATCTGACAGAGCAAAGGTCATTACTTGGTGAAACTAAGAAATAGGTTTAGGAACTTGGGCATCAATGGTGTCAAAGAGGAAACTATGCTCAGCCCCCTCACGTCGACACCATTAACGTATTCATCCTAATCACGAGGAGTCGGAGAGTAAATGTCAGAGCAACATGTGAAAGTGTGTCAATGCTCAGACACACATCCACAGGGGAGTTTTAATGAGAATCTGGGGCAGGAAAACTTTCCCCTTTAATAGGCCCGGCAGGATTTGAGCTTCGGATACGAGGTCTGAGCTGAGCCTGGGGGTGATTGTACATTTCTGGATGTGGAGCGAGAGAATAAAGCGGCGATAATTAGGACTTTAACAGGGCTGCATTTGAGTGGCCTCAAAGATCCTGATGCTGGAAAAGTCTCAGGATAGATCAACTTTGTCTCACAGCTCTTTCCCCGTTTCTCTCGCAGGGCAACGCCAACATTGTGAGAGAGGTGGACGTAGAAAAAGTGACCATGTTCGAGAATCCGTACGTAGATGCAATCAAGAGCTTATGGAATGATCCGGGCATCCAGGAGTGTTACGACCGGAGGAGGGAATACCAGCTCTCAGATTCCACTAAATAGTGAGTCGACTGGGAAGCAACTGAACAAACGGGCGATGTCGACGTCGCTCTTTACCAGAGTATCATCATCATCATCATCATCGTCATCAATCATCATCATCTAAACATCCTCGTCCGTGTCTCTGTAGTTACCTGAACGCGCTGGACCGAATCGCAGAGCCAGCCTACCTTCCCACCCAGCAGGACGTTTTGAGGGTTCGAGTCCCGACCACGGGCATCATCGAATACCCCTTTGACCTGCAGAGCGTCATATTCAGGTGAGATAGAAGGGTTTTCAACTCCAGTGGTTCAGTGGCTGCACAGAACACGCGTGACGCGACGAAAGGGAATGTGATTTATAGCGCAATGTGAAAAGCAGCTGGTTGAATCGCGCTCGAGTCACTCGCAAATTCGAGGCATTTTATTTCACTGACCCAAGTTTCTTATTTGGTGATGGACTCTTTGTGTTACTTTAAAGGTACCGTGTGTAGAATTCATCTACACACCCTGACAATTTGTCCTGAAGGAAAGTAATATGTGATGTCACCACTAGATGTCCCTAAAGTCTACACACTGTACCTTTAAAAAAAATAAAAAAGGAGAAATATTGTACTTATTACTTGCCCGCACATGGTTATACTTACAAGTTACATAGGGTGAATGAATATTTCATATGTAAAAAGTACGGTAAGCCCATAGAAGATAAATAAAATATGATGCTTTGTTAAGGTCGGGTTTCCATCTGTAAAACTATCAAAGCGGTGCTTAATATTTAATGGAACTCTTCTCCTTTCAGTGTAGCTTTACTGCTTATTCTTCGTTACAACTTTTGTTCCTCTCCATCGGATTTTCACTCATAGTCCTGAGTTTACTACAAAGCAAATAGAAATTGTTTAATCGGACAAAAGGACTCCAAACAAAACATGTACTTTCACTTTTGATTCTGCAGAATATTTTTAAAAACAAATTCCACATTTCCTCTTGTCTTCCTAACTCCAGAGGAGTGTAGCGCATTGCACAAACGTGGGAGATCTAAAAGATCTAAACGGAGATCACTAAAGCCTTATTCACTCTAACATAGGCAGCCATGTTTTGGTTCTAAGTACACATCATTAAAAAAACGATATTGAAATCATGTGACCAGATCACTTCTAAAAAGCTCCAATGCTGCAGGAGTGGGTCCTGAAATCAGGCTGAATTGGATCTTCTGATGGGCCGGTCCCTCTGTTTGACACCTCTGATGTAGAGTGCATCAGAATAACCTCTGAATCATCACTTCAGGATGTGTATGAGGGTATGGAAGGGTCTCTAACAACTGTCGCCCCCCTCTTTGCTTGCGCACCTCCACAGGATGGTGGACGTGGGGGGTCAGCGGTCGGAGAGGAGGAAGTGGATCCACTGCTTCGAGAACGTCACCTCCATCATGTTCCTGGTGGCGCTCAGCGAGTACGACCAGGTCCTGGTGGAGTCGGACAACGAGGTGACTGACCCATACTAATGTAGAACAAACCTCATCCGCTTCCTCCTTCAGTATTAAGCCATGAAAGTGGGGTGCAGCTGCGAAGGCTACTTTATTTCTCATCTTCTAAATGAGATTGTGCGCGTATGAAATCATTCAAAATACGTGCCACTGAAGGCATCAGGATTTCTTTTTCTTTCCATTATTTCAATACTAGTGATAAACGGTGACCATCCGAGTCACTCTAATCTCTGATCGTCTCCATGTGCAGTGCACTTCCTGTATCCAGTTCTTCCGCGACATCCACGCTCCAGCCTCGTTACGACCCTTACAGTATAAACAGCAAAGACAATGGATGGGTGTCTCCTGTGAGCAGTGTCCAAAGATGAATAGCCACTGCAAACATACAAATGATGGAAATGGGTTTGACCTCCTGCCTGGCAGAGCTGCACCTCTGCTTCCTCTGGGAAGCGTTTGTAAATGATCAGCCAGCTGTTTCCAGGGTTGCCTCGGGCCACATCTCCATACCAGGAAACGGCACAAGCCCGTCAGTCAGTTAGCGCGCGTATTAATGAGCAGGTGTGCGCTCGCGTGTTTGTCGGTCTGCTTTTGTGTCCGAGCGTTTCCTCCCCTACGTCTCCGACCGTCTGCACAACCCAAACTACTCCACCGCGAGAGACGGAGTCAGAGTCCTCTGTGGTCTCCACCAGAGGATGGAGAGATAGGCGCCCAACACCAAATGTCAGTCACGTGACCTTTTATTGAGGCGCTGCAAACATCACAAACGGAGGCAGGTTCATTCGTGTACACGCGTCGGCATGATGAGTTGCACCTGTGCTGGGTTCCCCAGGCTCACCTGGGAGTTGTTGTTCAAAAGTGTTGTAGAAAAATCAATAAATAAATGAAGAACTTGATTAAGTAGCAGCTTGAAAAGCACCAGTGTCCAAATACACGTTGGAAAACCACGACTGAAGAAATGTAGAGTTTGATCAAGAGTAGTTTTCTTTGTCTCTTCTCCACGTCACCTCGTCTTGGCAACTTGCTCCGAACCCTGAAACACAAAGGTGAGAAACGGTATCATAGTTCAAACCAGTGGAGCCACTTTAATACATGAATCATATTGGTGCCGTCGCTGTTGTTCAATTAAACTCTTGAAATCAAGTGCGTGGTGGAAATGGAAGTGTTGATGGTGACATGGCCGCCCTTCCCCTCCCCTCCTCTCCCATCCCTACTGCTCTCCCTCTGGTGCACTAACACGTTTATTAAAAATCTGTACTTAATGAGCATGAAAGTGTGCTTTAATTAAGTCACCCGTCACCCCCCCCCCCCCCCCCCTTTCTCCCCCTCTCTCTCTCTCCTGTAGAACCGGATGGAGGAGAGTAAAGCTCTGTTTAGGACAATAATCACTTATCCCTGGTTCCAAAACTCCTCCGTCATCTTGTTCCTCAACAAGAAGGACCTGCTGGAGGAGAAGATCATGTACTCTCATCTGGTCGACTACTTCCCCGAGTATGATGGTGAGTGACGGCAGCTCAGAGTCGAAGTACTGAGAGTTATTTGCACAGTAACACCTGGAACAACGTAACAGGAATCAATGTCACCATCTAAATGTACATTATCGGCCCGTATGGTGCGGTGTCATTGTTTTGCTCTCTTCTGTATGTCGCAGCAATTGACCTGGGTAAATATTTCAGATTTCCAATCCACAGATTAGACTACACAGGTTTGCAAAAATATCATGGGGTAAAAAAAATAAAAAAATCCTTACCTGCTGGAATCATCTTTAATTTTCAACGAGCTTTAACAAAAGCCGCTGTAAGACATGCGCCGCTGAGGATGTTTTTCGGATCTGAAGTGTCCCTGTAGTTTGTTGTCGACACATGCAACACAGCAGGACGTCCTCAGACGCGCAGATGTTCATAAGAGCGACAAATAATCCGGCGGATGTGACGCAGTAGCAATAATCTGACAGAAGGGGGCACAAGTGAAGAGGCAGGAAGAGGATGTTTGCAATCCAGCCTAGTAGATAGTAGATCCCGTCGAGTTTCCATGTCTGTGCTCCAAAAGCTATTGCGAGATATTTCATTTCCTCCCGGTCCAAGCGCAGGTCACACGCTGAGGGCGTCCCGAGGGTCCGGCGCGCGTCCGAAAGTAATGATGAGGCCTCGTCCCGTTGCTCTGCGGTATTGACTGAGCATGGATCTCTCCTCCCTCCAGGTCCACAGAGAGACGCCCAGGCGGCGCGCGAGTTCATCCTCAAGATGTTCGTGGACCTGAATCCCGACAGCGACAAGATCATCTACTCTCACTTCACCTGTGCCACCGACACGGAGAACATCCGCTTCGTCTTCGCCGCCGTCAAAGACACCATCCTGCAGCTCAACCTCAAGGAGTACAACCTGGTGTAGAGCGCAGGCCGTCGACACACACTGACTGACGCAATCTGTGAAAGGCCAGATCGTAAAACACACACTCACACACGAGTACACACGCGCGAGAAAAAGAAGAAAATCGGAGAGAAAAAAATAATCGAATGGTTGCATAATACTAATTTATTTGCCATTTGTTGATCTCTTGGTTGCCAAGAGGTGAGCAGAGTCAATGTTCTCTTGCTATTTAAGGAGTTGATGAGATATGGGGGGGGGGTGCAGTGTGCAGCAATGATCCTCATTTTTTAGGCTTTTGCGCATTGTGAAGTTTTTTTTTTTTTGTCTTATTTTTGACTGAAAGAAAAGAACTACTCTGAGCACTGGAGGCGTGGGGGGGCGCAGTCCCAGACGAGAGCAACGTGCCCCCTCCCCCCTGCCTTTTTATAAACTCAAAGAATCAAACTCATTTTTTTAAACCCTCCCCTAAAACCTGTGGGTTCGTTCTGAAGCTCCACCCACCCGTTTGCCCGACAGGAAGTGATGTAAAGCATCAGCCCCCCCTCCCCCTCAGGACCAATTGGCAATGAGATCTCCATAAAGCAGGATTCCGAAATCACTGATTTGAACGGATGCAGCCAGTGTCGTTAATATGACCGTTATGGTCACAGTGCATTGACTTTGCTAGCATGCGATTGGTTGGCTGGTGTCGAGAGATGATCACGTGACCTGGACGTGAGAGAAGTTGGCTTTGAAGATGTTCTCTGAGGTTCAGGCGATGAGGTGAGGAGGCACATGGCTGAGGTCAGGTTTACACAGGCTGAGGGAGAGGAGGAAATGATTTATGGAACAATGTTGTTAAATGATTATGTTCAACTGTGCCACATTAATGCTCTTTATTCTGGTTTTTATATATACATATATATATATATATATATATATATATATATATATTTGCCAATGCCAAAACAACTCACGCAGCAGGGTGTCCCGTGCTACAATGTTTACTACTTAAAAGTGTTGAACAGGAGAGAGAGCAGGGCTGATGATCACAGGAGGAGCTCACCCACACATTGATCCACCCACTCATCCCTGCAGTTTTCCAAGTGTTCAGTCAGTAACGGTATTACACACAAACGCGGGCCACCACAACCCGGACCAACTGCAGTGAGTGAGTTACTCTGTCAAAGAGCAAGCTTCCTTGGTCACTGTCCAATCAAAGCCCTGCTGTCTTGACTGTTGTCGCCCAGTAGCAGTGGAGAACACATCCGGCACGTTTCCACGCCAAAGGGCAGTGTTGACGTTCAGTTTGTACCAAAGTAAGCCCTTCTCATTTCTGATTGGCTCCTCTGAGTTCCTCATTCCCAAGTTACTTTGGAGTATTTTTTGTATGGATTCTATCGAACATAATAAGCCTGTAATTTACATTTATTGAGGCATAGTGCAATTATGAATGCTATAATCATTGTAAATACATCTCTCTCTCTCTCTCTCTCTTTCTATACATATATATATGTATGTATATATATGTATGTATATATATATATATATATATATATATATATATATATATGGCAGCATCTTTGTTGGCTTTGTAATCATTACTTTTTTGGCAGATTGAATGTGCGGTATTGAAAATATGTATCTATGTAATTGTATTGTACGTCTAATGGAAAATTCATTTTTTGGAAGAAAAAACAAGTTATTTACATCTTTGATTTTGTTTCCTTTTTTAAAGAGAATGTACATTTTTGCGTCTTTTGACAGTTTTCATTTTTCAACAAAGAAACGTTCTTCAGATTCAGAGGCGTGACATGAGAATATCATTCTCCCACACCACGTCCACTGGTTCCGGCAAGAAGCCGTTAAACCGCTCAACACTAGATGTCACTCAATCACCGCACTTGTACCTTTCAAAGGCATTCACCCAGTGAGCAGCAGACCGGTTTGGGAGTGATTGTGGAATGAAGACAGACAACATTGAACCGCAAATGAACCGCGTTTTGATTGAAGGATGGTCGCATTCTGCAGCTGCAATGATAAATGTGCTATTATATACTAAATAATAATTAGTATGATTATCAATATTGTTATTGTTCCAAAGCGTTACATTCCTCTCGTTTGGCCCTCACGGCCCCTAGTGGCCGCTCGGAGACACTGCAGTGCAAATGGTCAAGCTGAACTGCTGGGAATTTTCCACTCCCTGGTCACGACACGTTAAACTTGTGAGCAAAAAATGTATTTAAAAAAACTTTATATTCACATTAATTAGGCTCGAAATACATATTCATAGTTTACAGCCATGTCACCAGTTCCAAACACATTGGACCTCTATCTTATTGTTGTTGACATTTGTCCTCGGGTCTTCCTAATCGTCATGTGTATCTGTGGAGCAGAGACCCCACAGTGTCCTGCAGCCGATGGTCACTTCCCATTTTATTCGTTTCTATATTTACCTGTGTGGCCACGCCCCCCACGAGTCCACTGCCATAAAGTGCAACAAGTGCCATCCACCTCCAGACCGGAGCGTTTCCAGGGCCCTCGTCTCGTCCTCACTGCCCTCCCCCTGACACACAGAGGATGAGCAGCGTCCGTCCCCTCGTCCTCACTGGGGTGTGACCGCGGCAGAGAGCGGGCAGGGCGCGTGGATCGGACGCGATGGCCAGATGCTGCTGCGTGTCGGCGGCGGACAAGGAGAACCAGAGGATCAACGAGGAGATCGAGAAGCAGCTGCGCAGAGACAAGAAGGACTCGCGCCGGGAGCTGAAGCTGCTGCTGCTCGGTGAGTCCCAGATCTACGTCCCCCATCCCGCGTGGAGCTCGTGTGTCACGGGAAGTGAACGCGCCGCCGGCGAATGTGCGGATTTGGTGGAGATGGATGGAGGAGTTGTTGGCGCCATTGGAATTCTATCGGAGAATGTGTGGCACCATCCTGACGCGCGGAGGTCACGGACGAGGGGCTTGATTGAGCAGAGTTTCGATCGTCGCGGTGCGTAAAGATGGTGCCGTGGTCTACGGGAGGATGTCTGTGGCACCATCTTTACGCGCCATGAGGATCCCAACGTTGGTGAATCGAGACCTTAGTTAAAGACCTTCGTTTGGTTCAGTTTTTACTGCACCAAAGTGAACAAGTGAAACAGGTGATAATGATGACTTTGATCAATGAATGAGAGTTGGTGCGTAAAGACTGTGGCATAAACTCTGAAAAACGGTGGTGGATCATTCATAATTATTAATAATAAACAAATAAGTGGCATTGGTGAAAATGAGGGTCTGGCCTAAAGCCGTAAACGGATCCATCTAAACTCTTATCAAAAAAAGATTGTGTCGTAGCAATGATCCATCGGAACTCCTACAGTTGAAGTATAAAGTACAATAATACAAAGCAGCTGCTGCTTCCTGACCACACAGGTGTGAGATGGTGACTTCACCAAAACAAAGATGAGCTCAGGGAAACATGTTCTTTATGAGTGGCTCCATTAATGATCGACAGTGTGAGGACACACGCGTTTCATATCTACATTTCCTTCCTCCTCATCCCTCTTGTTGTCTCATGTCCGGATGTGGCGCACTGGGCCTCTGCTGCCATCATCACACACACACACACACACACACACACACACACACACGCACACATCCTCTCAGCATGGACAACATCAGCTCCTCTAGAGTTCATATAAACCACAGAAGTTCCTGCAAAATGTGACACACCTCATGTGAGTTTGATATCAGGGAAATAAACTCATGAAATGAAGACCAATGTTAAAAAGGTACAGTGTGTCAGACTTGGAGACATCTAGTGTTGAAGCTCCATGCAGCAGTGGAATAACCCTCACCTCACACCTCTTTTCAAAATATGTCGTAGAACGTGTTATTCTGGACCAATGTCAAAAAACAAAAACAAAGATGGCAGCCGACTCCTGTGCACATATGGGGTTTGTAACATCACCCGTTTCTGTCAATGGAAAGACAGCCACCTAAACCCACACAGACTGGACCTTTAAGGTTCCCTCACCCGGCGCCTGTGTCCCGGAGAGTTAAGTCAAAGAGGAAGCCGTTGGTGTCACGCAGGATCCACAGAGCCGTTTTCCTGTGTGGCAGCAGTCTGCATGGAGGCCTCGCTCAGACAGAAGTAACTGCTGAGGCTGAACCTCATGCAAACATCATGCAAATCCAGCCCAGAGCGAGCAGGTCGCCGCCCACAGAGGCTAATTATACATTTATATGAGGTCCAGTCTGTTTCGTTTGGATCATTTCTCACAGTAACGTGTAGATCGATAAACTCTGGATAAAGAGTCAAGACACCACAACCAAATCCCACATCGGTTTAAAGGTGCGCTATGTAACTTATCGAGTGTTAAATAAATGATCCTTTTGTGCCAAAGGTTGTGACAAAGATAAAAGCGGAGACATTGGCAGACTCACTCAGTCGCCTCCATCGAGCTGCCAGAATGACTCTGGTTTGACTTCCCCGGGGGAAATGACATCGATGAGAAGCCAAAGACGACCGGAGAGTAACCTGCTCTGATACAGCAGCCTCAGTGCAGTGAGACACGCCCAACAACACACAGTCATGTGACCCATCTCCAAGAAACTTGACTTGTAAACAAGGTGCAGTCAAATGCAGAGGATTTGTCTAAGCCTCGTTTGCTAAGATGTAAAGTTTTCATGATGCCATGCAAAACATGGAGGAAACCAGAAAACTGATACTGCTTACACACACACAACACACACACACACACACACACTCGTGACTGAGAGGCTGTGACACACACAGCCCCGCCCCGGATGTCTTCCATTATTCAACACTGCTAATAGACACATTTGCTAAACAAATAGGTTGTGAGTTGAGTTGTACCTGATTGGACTGAACTGAAGGAAGTCAATCTGGTAGCAGTGCTCGTTGTAGCCTCACTTTCCCCTTTATGGTCGTGGTGTTCCACAAGGCTCCATCCTGGGCCCATTGTCACTTTGAATTTGAATGAATCGAAGATGTCACATCTTCAAGAAGCATCATGTAAAACATTATTGATTACTGATAATGATTTATGATCATCACTATTGTGATTATTACTACTACTACTACTACTACTACAATGATTATTGTTTCCACATATGAACAACTGTTATTGAATGCTATTTTATGCTGAAACCTCGTTTCCTAAAAGCTCCGGCTGAAACCACACGTATGAATGTTATGGTTTCACCCTGATTCCTCCCAGCACCCTGAGTGACCCCCTCTGTCCTTTCTCTTGCTGAGGGGATCTGCTGTTTGAAATATATTCAAATATTCATTCAAATCGTTCACTTCACATGTTCGTCTCCACACGTACAAGTTACAAACCCGGAGTTACTACACTTTATTTCGTCTCTTGGCAACAAGTTGCACAGTTGAGACAAAGGCCTGTTGTCATAGCGCAGATCACGAGTAGCCCTGTTCATTCACCCATGTCTGTATGTAAAATGCATGTCCCTCGAACCTGCAGCTGCAAAAATAATCTGGGATTGAACACGATATCTCACGAATGCCTCGAGGGAATTTCCGCACATTCAAAACAAACGTTTTTACTTCAACTGATTAATGGAATTCATCAGATCTTAATGAACCAAAGTCACACACGTGATCACGAGACATGACTGAAATGAACATGTGGTTCTGAGAACAACCAAAGAGAATCTGTCAATTTGGCCCAAATGTCCATGAGGTACATTCACACTCGTCTGGGTCTGCGCGACAGCAGTATGATGGGGTGTGAACCAAAGACCCCAGGTTCTGGTCTGATGCCATGACACACAGATCAACATGCTGAGCTTCAGTCAAGTTCAGATGATGCGTTATGTAAAACGATGTGAGTGTAACTGCTGCTGCTGCTGCTGCTGCTGCTGCTGTGTCCCTCAGGTACCGGAGAGAGTGGAAAGAGTACGTTCATCAAACAGATGAGGATAATACATGGGGGAGGATACACAGCCGAGGACAAGCGGAGCTACATCAAAATGGTCTACCAGAACATCTTCACGTCCATGCAGACCATGATCAGAGCCATGGAGCCGCTCGCCATCTCTTTCTCCAACCCACGGAACCAGGTCCACTAATCATTATTGGTCCCTGTACCCTCCACTGGAAGTCTTTTGTACCCCACTTCTAATAATAGACCTAAATCTTACACACTGCACCTTTAAACGCCACCGTCCAGGTTCACTCACTGTGGTGATATTTGTTTGTGGTCAAGTTATTGGGGGCAATGGGAGATGAAGCATTTTGAATAAACTAGATTTGTGTGTGTGTGTGTGTGTGTGTGTGTGTGTGCGCGCGCTTACAGGGTCATGCATACGCCATCCTGGAGGTGGAGGTGGACAAGGTGGAGGAGTTGGATCAAAGCCTGGCGGCAGGAATCAAGAGTCTGTGGAAGGATGGAGGGATACAGGAGTGTTACGACCGACGCAGAGAGTACCAGCTGTCAGACTCCACCAAATAGTGAGAGAGAGAGAGATTTCTATTTGATTTTGCTAGAATATTCATGACGAGCCCTCGGTGAAAAGTTCATCCCACTCAGGAACTTTCCTGAGTGGGCGACATGACACAGAGGTTCCTTCCTGGTTCTTCCATCAGGAGAATGAGAGTGATACGGACTTTCCAATAGACTGACCTGAAGTTACATCCATGTGTCCATCACTGTGATGTATGGAAGAACCCAAAGACACGTTAAAGGTCGAAAACATGGAGGAGGGATGCCATGATGTAGCTGTGATGAGTGTGTGTGTGTGTGTGTGTGTGAGAGAGAGAGAGAGCGAGAGAGAGAGAGAGCAGGTGTGGTGATGGTGATCAGTGATGAGGAGCAGGTGTGTGATGGAGGAAGTGAAGGTGGTGGTCCACGATGAGAGCAAAGTAAAACAGGAAGTGATGGATCATCACAGAGCGCCCAGAGCGACATGTGTTCAGCTGCAACATGCAACTTTAGCCACTAGATGTCAGCACAAAGCACCTTTAACCTACCTTTCATGTGTTTGTCATAATCTATGCGCTAGAAATCTGAAATGAAATTCGTATAGATAGAATATTTTTTTCACAACATCCAACATACTGTCCTTTCTTTGAATCTGTCCTCTTATTTTTGTTTTCCAGTTATCTCACCGACCTGGACAGAATCTCCCAGCCGTCGTACATCCCCGATCTTCAGGACATCCTCAGAGTCCGAGTCCCGACCACCGGCATCATCGAATACCCCTTCGACATGGAGAATGTCATCTTCAGGTGAGAGCAACACAACAACAACAACAACAACAACAACAACAACAACACACGATGTAGCATTGTTTCACCAAGGAATCACCTTCACACATGTGAGCTGCTGTGACAGGATGGTGGACGTGGGGGGTCAGAGGTCGGAGAGGAGGAAGTGGATCCACTGCTTCGAGAACGTCACCTCCATCATCTTCCTGGTGGCGCTCAGCGAGTACGACCAGGTCCTGGCTGAGTGCGACAACGAGGTGAATCTGAAAAATCTCTCAAAACAATAATGATCTTACTGTAATTGTAACCTTTTTCTGGGCGTCGTGGTCCAGATGTTTATGTTATTAGAACAAAGATTTCTAGAATTAGATGATAAAATGTCCCAGCCGCCTAAGAGGCAGCAGCACCACTAACCCCGCCTCTTTACTCTCCGACGTGCTGTGGTGTCAGAACCGGATGGAGGAGAGCAAGGCCCTGTTCAAAACCATCATCACGTACCCGTGGTTCCAGCGCTCCTCCATCATTCTCTTCCTCAACAAGACCGACATTCTGAAGGAGAAGATCCTCTACTCACACTTATCCACCTACTTCCCCGAATTCACAGGTCTGTCAGTCTCCTCCACGTCAGGTCAAAAGTCAGTGGGTCAGCAGATTCATGTTTCTACAGATTTTCCGTCCCCTGCCAGGAGAGTAAGGGACGTCTAGCGCCCCCATGTGCTGATGCAGTTTGTCACAGTTTGGATCTGATCCGCACTGGAAGTTATTTTGGCCTTTGGATTGAAATGAACACGAGTTTGGAACAATGTTTCAATTGAGCCGTTGTATCAAACAGCCTTATCCACAGAATAGAAGAGAATAGGACTTAAACTCACTAATAAACAAATAGACTATATTCAGTCTCATTGGGCTGTGTGGTTTCCATGGTGATTTATCTCAAATTGACACATTTCAGATAATAATAAAGAACACAAACATATTTTGTACTCGGTTTCAATCGATAGAAATGGAAATCATGTAACATACAATGACACATTGGACCTTTAATATGTAGCATGTAGACAACATGTTGAAATAACTTTGACCTCTGACCTCTCAGGACCTCAGCAGGACCCGGGCGCAGCTCAAGAATTCATCCTGAAGATGTATCAGGAGCAGAACCCGGACAAAGACAAGACGCTGTATCCTCACTTCACCTGCGCCACGGACACGGAAAACATCCGCTTTGTCTTCGCCGCCGTCAAAGACACCATCCTGCGACACAACCTGAAGGAGTTCAACCTGGTGTAGAGAGAGAGAGAGAGAGAGAGAGAGAGAGAGAGAGAGAGAGAGAGAGAGAGAGAGAGAGAGAGAGAGAGAGCTGCAGGACAGAGACGTGACCTGAGCATGAAGAAGAGAACAGCACAAAAGATACACCTTTTAGGTTTGAATTATTTCCTGTTTTTTTTCCCTGAGGAGAAAACGAACTCATCACAGACATGTTATACAAACTTGACCAAATATCAAACTTTGCCAAACATCAAACTTTACCAAACATCTATCATGATGCAATAACAGTTTTCTGAAGAATGTGGAGACTTTTTGTAAAATTTGATTATAAATGTGTGGACGACTTATTGATTCTTAAAATTTGTATTTCTGAGTGTTTCCATTGATTGAGTTTACTTTAGTCATTTCAAGCAACTTAACTATCTTATCTTATTTATACATAGTCAATGTATCATAATAGAATCTTCTAAATGCATTTCATCTTTTGCTCATTTTAAAAGAGACCACCCCTGCACAAATCGAGGGTTGTGGTGGAGGTGAATCAAAACACAAAGACAACACAAAGTCTGTGATACATGATGCATGTTCAAAAACAACCTGGTTTAAAACAGCTGGTATATGCATAAAAGACTTTTTGTTCAAAAAAAATCTACCTCCCTATAAAAGGTTAAGACTTTAATTTGTAACATTTTTAGGGCCTAATTTATAAACTAGTAGAATGAAGTGCCTTTAAAAAAAATTCAGGTAATGTGTTTTATCCTCATGTTCTCGATCACAGTGTCTGTTCTTGTTGCATCTAAACAGGAAAATCCCTTTTTATGATGTAAATAATCCGAGGTACAGTTTTGGAAATAGTTATGTCTTCACAAGCGTATTTCTATTTAAGTAATAAAGTGTGTGACTCAGCTGTTGGGACCTTTTGTTTCTGCTTCCTGAAATAAAAGATAAGAGGGCAGTGAAATTCCAAACACATCATTTATTTCTTTTCTTTCCCAATGAAAACAGCAAGAAAAAAGGAGTTAGGCCACAGCAGTGAACACGGAGACTCTCAGAAACAGAAACGACAGGAACACGTTGTCGTATTAAACTGCGATGCACCCGAAACCAAAAGCAAACCTCTAAAATACACATTAACAGCGTCTGAGCATAATTAGCATCCATTTCTTTTGGAGTAAACTTCCCTCTGAATATCGACATTGCATATGTGGTATAAAAACATAAACATCATAAAATTACAATCTGCAATGCCGTCAATCGGACTACTGTGCGAGTTATGTTTATATACAGATAGAATCAATATACAGCAGCGTCATACGTGTGAGTATAAAAATAGCATGCGTCTCTAAATCACACACGGAACAGTCTTTATCTGGGAGCATAAAAAAGAGGAGGGACATTGAGATAAAACTAATTTTAGTGATGCACTTTTTAATTTAAATTAGTTTCTCTTTCAAATATCGAGTAAAATAAACAGTGCGTATTAAATGTGCTACAGTTTCAGGCTTGAAGATCATTTGAGCCGTTTTCTGACACTTGTCGCAGTGTAACTTCTCAACAAGTTGAGATATGTTCATGTAAATCAAATTAAAGGCCATATACATATACATTATATATATATATATATATATATGTTAAAATTATATTATTTGTTTTTTTACAATCTGTTAATGTAGAAGACATGTTTTCACCTAAAAATGAGGCATTTTCCACCTGTTTACGCCTGTAGTCTCGAGTCCTCGATGCAGCTCCTGGCCGTGGCCCGCCATTCCGCTCGGCTGCGTCCCGGCGCGTGTCTCTGACGCCGGGGTAAAAGTCGGGTAAACATCACCACTGTGTTCCAGTCACGCTCGGTTTTGAAAATTAAGAATTACCAAGAGATGGTAGATACCGAGCCTACGCGCACATCGACTGAATCTTCCAGACTGCACCTTTAAATCAGGAATGGGCGAGACCGAATATGGGGAAACAACTAAGAGCGGAGGAAACTAAAACTCAGGACTGAGCAGCCGGTTCATGTAAAATAAAATATCACGTATCTGTGGTGAGTGCAGAGAGAGTGAGTGAAGCATTATGGGATGTGTCACATGAATATCTACCCAGCTGCTGCCCTGAATTCAGCCACAGAGAAATCTGTATCCGTGCGCCTCTGGTACGTTTCCTCTCTTCACATCTTGGTCTTTGGCGAATCAGAACTTGGGCAAACTGTCACGTGCATCCTCCAGTTTGGTGAGAACCCACTGAGGGGGAAGAGGAGGCAGAGTTACATGATGATGATGTCTCTTGAAGGTTTGGCGCGAACCCATGGAAACATTCAGCAGAGATGGAGAGGAATCCTTTACATGGATTTGGTCAAAGTAGCTTTTTGTGCACGTGTGCTTTTTCAATCTGTCTTGTTTGGAGTTGGTTTGGGTCCTGCAGCTTTAGACATTTGAAGACTTTATAAACTCATTAGGAATGACACATAGCAATTTGATGTTACGCCAATCAAACAAACGAATGAATGAATGAATGAATGAAAAATACATGGACAAAGCAAGCAACATTGACTAGGAGCAAATCTGGTTTTCACTTGTTAGCATCCACAATAGTGTGGCGCTGATATAAACATGTTAATGTTGACAGCCTTCTCTTCCCTACGAGTTCTATAATATAGAACATGGTCGCCTCCATATATTGGAAACAATCTGTTGATGATACACTAAGATTAACGTCTCAATGAAAGGATTTAATTGTTCTTCTTCATTCAATTACAAATGCAGATACAAATCTCGTTCTTAACATTTCACACTCGGCACCTATAACTAGGGGAACAGAAGGGAGTCCTGAACTCACCGTGGCGATCTCCGGGGTTTTGAAGTTTATGATCTTGCCAAACTCTTTGGCGTGGAAGACTGACATGACTCTTTCCTGCAGGAAACAAAGCAACAAATCAGTAGCTTTAAAAACTGACAGAAACCTTTCATAAATATATAAATAGATACGAAATCATGGTTAGTGAGCTCCACCGAGGCTTGATTTTAAAGTGAATTCTTTTTTATTATTTTCTTTATACCTTGGCCTCAATGCGAAGTCTGCGACCCTGTACGATCATCGGGTCCTTGGTGAACTCTTCGAACAGATACTGCCATTCACAGGTCAGCTGACCAAACGTGCCCTTGGTTACAAAGAATATTCCCCTGCAACAGAAATCACAGAACACAGAGTTAGAATAAGAAATGTTGAAACACCTTGTACAACAATGAGGACTAACTCATTGGTTGGATCAACATTCTAACACTATACAGGCAGGTTAAATGAATTAAAGCACAGGAATGGATACTGATCGAACAACTTCTAAGGGAGTCATATTAAGCTTCCTCTAAGTTCTCCTGTCCTCTGAGTGCAGATCTTTATGTTTTTATCATAATCTATTCAGCAACAAAGGCTCCTGAAGCGCTTTGTCATCAATTTGTATTCTACTTTTTCCCCCCAGGCTCCCGTCACTGTTGTGATCAGATATGTCAGTTAGCAGCCAACTTCCTACATCAGCTGGGTACAGTTGACCAATCACAAGAGAGCGGACCAGCTGGCCAACCACAGCACTCTCAGGGCTCTACAGAGCGTTTCAGAGTGAGGATGATTACAGGAGCTGGAGCGGTGGACAGTACGAAGAAACTACTGTGATTTCTTGACGTATGTGAAACTGTCTGACCCCCGAAATAAGTGAAAAAAGTTTCAATATGAAAATAAGACTGTTGCTTTCTCTTTAGATGCCAGAGAACTCACTTTTTAGTGATCATGAGGTAATTCGATTCGTCGACCTCAGCGTGAGCGTAGTATCTGTACTTGGCAAAACGTCCGTTCTCAATTTTCTGAAAGAGGAGAGAGAGAGAGGAAGGTGAACATTTAAAACACACACGCGGTGAAAGAAGACAAACCGGAAATAATCTACAACCAATGTCAGAACCAAAACTGTTGGTGGAAAGCGAAAAGTGCTGAGGGGTGAGGGGGAGCACAGATGACATGAAACAGAAAATGGACCGTGGAAGTTTGAAAGCCTTTTATTGTAAACAAAGAGGGCAGTGGATGACAGGGTGATGAAACAAACTCAGGAATGGATGAAACAGAAGAGGATGGTTTGAAAATAAAGAAAACAAACAACTAATGTTCTAATGAAACATCCTTCTTAGGCTACTTTGGACAAATGCTGCAAAGCTACATGACGAATAGCGCCCCCTACAGACTACAGCTGCCATGTCTATCCTTTAGTCTTTTTCCTCATCACTCTCATCCTGCAAGTCAACCTGACCCCGCTCACTGTGGACCAGTCTCATCTGTGGACACGACAAGAGAGAAGAGTCAAAGCACACAGAGCCAAACGTTGTTTACTACACAAATACTACTGGACTGTACACACCGGGTCAACACACAGTCACACACACACCACCTGGTACAGGACACCACAGAACATCTGGTGTTGGTCCAACTAAAACTAACAAACTACTTGGAACAAAAGGTGAAAACTAGTTAATGCGACTAAAATCCCACTTTCTCCAAATCCAACAGTTGAAGTCTGAGTTTGTGTCTCACCACGTAACTGCAGCGTGGCATCTGCGTGTCGTAACCATGACAACATGGGACGACCTGAATCTCGAACATAGCTGGCTACTTCACACCTCACATCTGGTTACATCCGTGTTAGTCCTCCCTCTGGTGCCCAAATGTGTATTTGGTGCATTTCTCAAATTCTGCAGCATATCCTGCGAGGGCCCATCAACGCTGCTTGTAGATGCCATTTATCTTTATGCCTCTAGTTGAATGTAGAACAGCTACATTAGCGTCTGTGCACCTGCTTTGCTGTCAGGAGTCTCCCACCTGGAGATGGAACCATAGTTTCTACTTGGTTGTGTATCATATTCTGAGTGTTACAATGGAGACGTGGGGGTTTGCAGTGGATATGTGGTTATGGCCTTTTAGCAGGAGAAGAGCAGAATAATTCATCACATTGTGAAAGACAGAGAAATCTAGCTACGGTGATACAGATGAGGGACAGATGAAAAGCAGAAATCGAATTTGGTAGAGATTTCTGGTGCAGAGGAACAACGATGCAGTGGTTTCAAACCTTGTGTCAGAGGAGATCGGTTGATCTCCTTTAAGGCTGAATGACTTTGATTTGTCAGCCATCTGTTCATCTAAGGCTTTGTCCTACACACTGAACTACTGCCTCAGGACTGAGGCTCTGACCTGAAACTCGAATGCAGACACTTCAACCCACTCCATCCAGCAGGACTGCTACACAACGTCAGCACAACAGCAACACAACAACTTCTGGTTTAAACCAAGCACCGTGGAAACACGGCACTGAGGTATAGACACTCAACCAAACCCGGGCCGTGGCTTCTCAAAGAGGATTTGAAGATATCTTGATCTAAATGAAGGTCTTTGTCTTAAACGCATGAATTAATGCCTTTTTAGGTCTTTAGGACCCATGTGAACCCTGAAAGCAGATGCGTGGATTCTCAATCTTAATTAATTTTAAAAAAACACGCCCGAACAAAATAAAAATGAAAACAAACCACACCCACAGGAGAGTTCATCACAGAAAATAGAGCTCAACTGCTGTCTGGGGATCCGTTAGAAGGACAAAAAAAGTCTTTTACAACTCAAGGATAATTCAAATGAAGCAGACCCACAGGAGGATGGATTAAAAAGACAATCAAATCGGAGCGTAAATATGAAATATATGAAATATGAGCAGAATCACACATGGGTTGGACTCGGTGTTGGGTCCATGACTTTACTCGCAGAGATGATAGACACCAAGTCTTCAAACTACATTGGCGGAAATCCCAGCGCAGAACTTACCTGCAGCATCTGACTGCCCTCGCCTTCCTTCTTCTTATACGGCCGTATGACGCCGTCCTCGTGGATGAAGCGCGGAGGACGTAGAGACTCGACATCTTGTGAAGTCTCTGCCGCCCTACAAACGTGACATGACAGTGTTTTGGTCCGGCGATGTCATAAAATAAATATAACTTCCCATATAGATGCTTGTCTTTTAAAGGTGCAATGTGTAGGGTTTGCTGATATTTGGTGGTGTAGTAAAAACAAGTACACATGTGGTAATCATCAGAAGAAGCACACGCACACATACAGCCATACCTCTTGATTCCTTGAAACGTGCTGCTGGCCATGTCGATGATTCCTCCCGTGGGTCGCGCTACTGCGCCGACCAGACCTTTACCCAAACCTTTAAAGAAGCCGGCTGCACCGTCTTTCTGAGCCCCTGCACATCCACCACACCATCATCACAATGATGGAAATGATTAGAATACTAGTAGTAATCGTACAGATAATTATTTAAAAAGGTACAGAGAGTAAGATTAAGGTTCATGGACAAACTAAAATAACCCGTCTGAGAATTGAAGATAACCAAGAGCTATCACAGGTTATCATACATGCTTGGAAGTCCTACAGCCTGAACCTTTAATTTTCAGAAGTGCTTATACGTAGTGATTTTCCATATTTTACAATAATCACTTGATCAAACAGCATCAAAGGTGAACATACCTTGAATCGGTTTGGTAACAATTCCGGTGATCCCACTGACAAAGCCCTGAAAACAAAATTCAGCAAATTAGATTGAAACCACTTATTATGAAACAAACCCCTCTGTGGTCGTATATTTACTACATCGCATTTTATACAGTCAAATTGAAGCAGCCAAAGTCAACGGTGTGATTTCCTTGATTTACATTAAGACAGAGAAAACCAAAGGTTGTACATACCGACACGAGGCTCTTTCCACCTCGGGTCAGCCCTTCCTTTAGGCCACTGGGCTGTTTGTTCATTGCTTCTCGTCTCTTCTGTTGATACTTCTCATCCATGGTTATGGCGGCGACGCCCTTTGCCATGGCCCCTGTTATCCTGGAGGCCGCACCTGCTATTCCCCCTGTACAACACATGACAGTCATTACAAGTTATTGTGCGTAAAAATGCTGAGCGTAGTTTGGTCAAAATAAAATACTATTACAGCAAAGGACAGGATAAACGTGTCTGTGCGCTTATACCTGTGACATGCGAAGAAAAACAATTCTAATAAACGAGATCATGTTGCATTTTTTATCGAGATAAAAATATTCAAATTATTCTGTTTCTTACCAACAGCTCCTCCCACTAGAGCTTTCACTCCCAGAGCCATTCCCTCTACAAACTCCTCCGGCCCCTGGATGGCTCCCTGGAAAAGAACAGATATTAGTGAACACATAAAAAAACACAATCGTAGTCTCAACCCGAGTATCTGAAATGTTTTAATGTAAAAAAAAAAAGACACATTTTAAATGATGATATTTTGCTGCTGATAAATAGCTGCCTATACCTGATAGGGCTCGTAGAAGAAAGCCTCCACTCCCTCAGACAGTCCCCTGATCAGCCCAAAGGGGTTTCCCAGAACGTCCAGGCCAAGCACCAACACATACATCTGCTTGATCGCCTGAAATTAAAAATGTAGATTCACAAGTGTCACACTAGTTTCCAGTGTTTTCATAGGTGGTTTTCAGAAATGAGCTTTGCCAACAGTGTGCAGAAGAATAGAGTCCAGGGTTAATCTTTCAAACATGAACAACACAACAGGATATTTGAGTCGAGACACATTTACAAGAATACAGAAATCCCTGGAGCATTCAGGGACGTGTGTGTGTGTGTGTGTGTGTGTGTGTGTGTCTGTGTGTGTGTGTGTGTGTGTGTTACCTGCTTAGAGTAATGTCTGATGACTTCCCACTGTAGCTGCTGAGTGGTGCAAAATTGGAAGGTCAGCTCAAAGAAGGCCAGCCTGGAATAAATTGATAATATCAGTGGAGAAGCACCACCATGCATAACTGAACTCCTCCGTTTACAAATCATGTGTTGTATCCTCGCGTGCGTTCATACTTGAAGACGACATCCTGGACGTCGGTGAGCGTCGCTCCGATGCTCTTCAGCAACAAGTTGAGCGACTGGACCGGGATGAGTTCTGTATCTCTCTTTGACTTCAGTCCATCTTCTCCTCCGGTGCTCAGAGAGAAACTCAGGTGCAGCTGTAAACACAAACCCAATCACTCATCACAGTGTCACCACATGGTGTTTCATGCTAAAATAGTCATGTGACAAGTTAAGAAATATGAGACTATCATCATCAAAGAGACATCACACACCTTGATAGGGGAAATGTGGAAGTACTCGTAGAGGCTGATGGGAGAGGTATCGGCTGCAGACACATGGTTCAGCTCATTCTTGATGTACTCTACGTCCTTCTCAAAAAGCTCCACCTGCAGGATCAGACGAGCGCAAATAAACATGAATCTTAAAAAAACAAACGCTGCATTCACTCCGTGACTGTGTGAATGTGTGTATCTGACCTCTTGTTCTGAGGTCACGGTGTTGGCATCCTCAGCGGTGAACAGGTCCAGGATGGCATACAGGAAGCCAAGATCCAGCTTCAGATCCATCTCTTGTATCAGCACCTTGAAATACCTGAGGAGGACAGATGTGTGGATCAGCACAAACTGAGGAAATACATATTTATAAGACTTTCGGGCAGTGTGCAGAGGAGAGGAGTGCGATAAGGAGGGCAGGGATGTAGGTAGAAGTATAAAGTGGATAACATGGAGGGATGAGAGAGGAATGAAGGTAAAAACTTTTACTTGATGCGAGAGATGTCCGAGTGCCCTGCTGCCCTGGTCACTATGCTGATATCAGTCAGAGGTTTGGGTTCTGGAAGAAGAAATTTAAAAATAAAATGAAGAACACAAAACTTTGGCTTTGGATGTGGGTTGGCTGGGTCGATTGTCGTGCTTGGTATTCGTCATTTTATGCATCGTCTGTATCACCGTTTTCATTTAATCACTGTTAAAGTAGTTTAATCACTGATGAACTTAATTAATCAAACATTAATCAACCTCATATGCAGATGTTTTTTCTTGTTGTTCTGTTTTGATATTTGATTAAGACCCTTAATCAAATTGTGTTGGTGTTTGTGTTATTCTAAATGTTTAAATTTCAGACTTCACAGATTTTCCCTTTAACGTTAAACTATTATTGGTTCTAATCATCAGTTATTTGCCTCTTTGACTCCTAATAATCTATAAAAACCAACACAGTTCAGCCCCTGATGTAAACCTAGTTAAACATAGAAAACATTAACAGACCTGAGTCCATGGTGATAGACTTTGGCAACTTTGCAGGGTTAAAAACGTAAGGGAAGATGGCTCCTGGCAGCTGATTCTGGATCTATTGGAGAAAATGACAAACACATAAACATGATGCATGGAAAGAATGAAGAACAATTTTAAGACTAGATGAGATAGTTGTTTGTGATTCAAAGTGCAGTTGTGTTTACCTGTATGCGGTGGATTTGCACACGGTACGCTCTCTGTCGCGGTGAGACGCTATACTCCACCTTCACACCGGGCAGGAAGTGTCTCCTGAGGGGAGCGTCACACGGCTGCAGCATCCTCATGTCCATGCCATTGGGAGTAAAGGTCACCTGAAACAGGAAACATGACATATGATTTCCACATGGCATTCATTGCTGTCAACTGGAACTGTTAGTGTATTTGATAAGGACTATTTAGGTACTAAACCTGGTAGCCATTTTCGAAATCAACAATGGCATGATCTACGGGCGCGGTTTCCAGGTACTTTTTGAATTTGTTCTCCAACATCTCAGCGTCTTTATTGCCAAGAGTCTTCCACCGATTCCTCTTCTTCGGCTTTAACTCCCACACAACATCCGAGCTATGACAAGAAACATGAAAATGGTGTTTCAACTGATGGAAGTTTGATGGCAGAAAGCCTTCTATACGTACAAGGAGCACATATACAAGCCAATACAGATTAGGAAGACATGGTAAAAGCACTGTGTCTCCCTTAATGTATAGGGGAAACAGAAAACAGAAAAGGTTGCTACATTACAACATTACAACTCCATTTTTTCTTCACTGGCTTCAAACAAACATTCAAAGTATAGACAGTGAGTCACCTGTCCTACAGGATTTTCATTATATGTTTGACGTGTGTGTGTGTGTGTGTGTGTGTGTGTGTGTTTAGCTGGTGCAGCTACCTGGTGATCCCGATGAAGGAGACCTCCTGGCCGCTGCTGTTGTTGACCAGAGACACGCCCATGTTCTTCAGTGACAGGATGATTTCCTGTTCGGCCATCTGCGCCTTCTCGCTCTCACAGATCAGCTTGTAGATATGCTGGTCCTCAGTGAACAGAACCACTCGCTGGAGACCTTTGGACAAAAAATGAATCAATTTCCAAATGTAATTAAAGGTCCATTGTGTGAGATTTAGGTAAAGTTATTTTCATTACTAGTGACAGACACTGAACATACAATCAAACTGATGTTTTCATGAATGCACATGAATCTATGTACTTTATAGTTGTTTCGTCTAAAATCACAGATGTGTCAGAGTATAATTTAATGTCTAAAATCACAGATGTGTCAGAGTATAATTTAATGTCTAAAATCACAGATGTGTCAGAGTATAATTTAATGTCTAAAATCACAGATGTGTCAGAGTATAATTTAATGTCTAAAATCACAGATGTGTCAGAGTATAATTTAATGTCTAAAATCACAGATGTGTCAGAGTATAATTTAATGTTTAAAATCACAGATGTGTCAGAGTCTAATTTAAAATCACAGATGTGTCAGAGTATAATTTAATGTCTAAAATCACAGATGTGTCAGAGTATAATTTAATGTCTAAAATCACAGATGTGTCAGAGTGTGATTTAATGTCTAAAATCACAGATGTGTCAGAGTATAATTTAATGTCTAAAATCACAGATGTGTCAGAGTATAATTTAATGTCTAAAATCACAGATGTGTCAGAGTGTGATTTAATGTTTAAAATCACAGATGTGTCAGAGTATAATTTAATGTCTAAAATCACAGATGTGTCAGAGTATAATTTAATGTTTAAAATCACAGATGTGTCAGAGTCTAATTTAAATCACAGATGTGTCAGAGTATAATTTAATGTCTAAAATCACAGATGTGTCAGAGTCTAATTTAAAATCATAGATGTGTCAGAGTGTAATTTAAAATCACAGATGTGTCAGAGTCTAATTTAAAATCACAGATGTGTCAGAGTGTAATTTAAAATCACAGATGTGTCAGAGTGTAATTTTAAATCACAGATGTGTCAGAGTGTAATTTAATGTTTAAAGTGTAATTCACAGTCACAGATTCAGCTGAACGTCTCACAGTCACAGTTTGTCTGCGTGTCCTCAACACGTCCGAGTGAAGTGTCCCTCTCGTCTCGGTCCTCAGGTGCTCTGCTGGATCTTCTTCACCGGCCTCTTCTCCTACCTGAAGGTGGTGATCGGGACTCTGCTCCACGAGGAAGGTCACGCCGCTCTGCTGTGGTGCGGCATCTCCATCCAGGCGGGTTCTCTGCTCGGAGCCCTCTCCATGTTCCCGCTGGTCAACGTCTACCACGTCTTCTCCCGGGCGCAGGAGTGCGTGGACAGCTGCAGTTAACCCCGCGCGCTTTGATCTCCACGCCCATCCCTCGCAGGAAGTGGCTGTGCCGCGCACGCGTTCCATCCTGGTTCCCACGGGAGGATTATGCTTGTGAGCCTGCGGGAGAGAAACACTCTGTTTTCTCTACGTGGACCAAGACGATGTAAACAACATCGTTCAGAGTCTTTGCTCGGACGCAGTGAAGCTTAGAAACAGCTGCTAATGTTGTTGTTTTTTTCTTCGCTGGAACAAATCATGTGAAAATCCATCGACTCAGGAACACAATCATTCGCTTGTTCAAATCTGATTTTATGTTTGAAGTTTTTTAAATACAATCGAGTTCTGTTTAATTATTTCTTTGAAATTCCAACGACAGTGTAAACTGAACACGCACTTCAACTCTACATTCCTCAGCTCAGTTTTGAACTAAACTACTTTTTTTTTCAAAGAACTCAAACTTTGTGAAGAATGATGCAACACTTGACAGGAGTTTTTCGTGGAAAGGAGGGATTCGAACTGATCACCTGCTGCTACAGTCGACACGTGTTACCTCTTGGCTTCACGTCTCAAATCCTGGTTTTTAAATGAGTCCTTTTTTGTTGGGTAAATGTTTTCTAAATGTTTGTAATTGATAAACGAGTGAAGTTAAACGAATGCCTTATCTGTGAAACACGTCTTCACATCCGCTCTAAAAATGTGCATTTCTAAATCTTGTGGAAATCACTCAAATGACTAATACTACAATACAAATACTACTTTTTACATTTCAGTGTGATGGGACTTGAAAATGTCTCCAGTATTTTGTGTTGCTGCCAAATGTCACTGAATTGCCTTGATTGCCATGAAGCTCTAACTTAGCTTAGCATACGGAGTGTAAATAGAAAAACAGCTGTTTGTCACTCGGACCGAACACCATTCATTTCCTGCGTTTAGCTAGCAAGTTGTTTAGCTAGCACGTCGTTTAGCTAGCAAGTCGTTTAGCTAGCAAGTCGTTTAGCTAGCAAGTCGTTTAGCGTAGCGTAGCACGTGGCGGAGATGGTTTGATTATTTGACGATATATCCAGGCTCGCCGTTTCCCTCGGTTTTCACTCTCGATGCTATGCTAACCTGCTTGCTAACACTAAATAAAGCTAATTCAATTATTCCCTGGAAATGTCCATTTGTAACTTTTTTTTTAAATCTTGGCAAAACAACGGTTAACAATTGGAGGATTTGGTTGCCGTATGTTCACAGCGTTACATAACAGTACATTAATGGTCGGGAACAACTTATCAAGGATTTCTAATGTGATGAATTGTGCAACTAAGTAAGTTAAAACCTCTGATCCCCTTAAGCAGAATGAATGGATTCTACAGATTCTGGAGTCTCTATATAAAGGTGTGAGACCTGTCCCGTTGGACATGTGATGTTGTAGACACAATGTGACGGCGGGGGAAGGTTAACTTTGACAAACGCATTGGTTAACTCAACTTGAACAGTCATGGTTGGCTGCCGAGTGTCACACCCACCCAGCGCAGGGAGGGTTTAATCCCCCCGACGCTCGCTCGCACACTCTGCTCCTCAGGACGGTGGATTCCAACTCTGCAGGAAACTCTCCAGGAGGCAGGTGAGGATCTTCAGGGATGCACCTGTTCACTTCACACACACACACACACACACACACACAGAAAGTCATTATTTTTGAAATAATTGTGCCAAAAAGATAAAACCACTCAACTTTTTACCAATCGTGATGCAAAGCTGATTTGGGTGATTTGAGTTTTTAGCCACTTATCGTTTGGCTCATGTTCGGATCTTTGAATGAAATGCCTCGAAAAGTTTGATTGTGTTGCCGCATCAAATGTATAAGTCGGATTCGGTTATCGTATTGACAGTATTGTCTTTGCCTTTGATCTGTGCCTCCTGTTTCTGTCTCAATAAACAATGCAGTGCTCTGTTGTTTTCTCAGGTTATGTAATGTTACCACAGCAGCAGGTGCTGCTGTTTCTTTGCGCCGTGTGCGACGTGTTTGTAGTTTAACCCGCTCGCTGCCTGAGATTTTAAGAAAAAACGTGAGATCTGACACTTTGCACCGGAGCTTCAAAGTTTCATCGCTTGCCATTATATGAGGAGTCGCACATGATGTTCATTGGATGTCGAAAGAAGACACTGAGCATATCGAGGGATAATAAAGAATACACATTAACCACATGTATGAAGAAGTCACAGATTGTGCCTTTGGGGGGAGTTGGCGAAGGATGCTCCTTCCTGGTGACACATTAATGATAAGTTAACCCTTTGTAGCCTTGTTTTAGTCTTCAAAGTATTCTCATGCTTCGTTGCTGCCATGAGTCGGCACAAAAAAGGAAAATACTCACGTGTATCTATATCTTTTACAAGGATTTGGGATTTTAAAAATCTGTTAAAGCGAATCAAACTGCTTATCTGTCCAAACCTCGATGCATAGTATGTCGTCTAAAATCATAAAAAACATTATAGTATAGTATGTCACCTAAAATCATTAAAAACATCATAGTATAGTATGTCGTCTAAAATCATTAAAAACATCATAGTATAGTATGTCGTCTAAAATCATTAAAAACATCATAGTATAGTATGTCGTCTAAAATCAATAAAAACTTCATAGTATAGTATGTCGTCTAAAATCAATAAAAACTTCATAGTATAGTATGTCGTCTAAAATCAATAAAAACTTCATAGTATAGTATGTCGTCTAAAATCAATAAAAACTTCATAGTATAGTATGTCGTCTAAAATCAATAAAAACTTCATAGTATAGTATGTCGTCTAAAATCAATAAAAACTTCATAGTATAGTATGTCGTCTAAAATCAATAAAAACTTCATAGTATAGTATGTCGTCTAAAATCAATAAAAACTTCATAGTATAGTATGTCGTCTAAAATCAATAAAAACTTCATAGTATAGTATGTCGTCTAAAATCAATAAAAACTTCATAGTATAGTATGTCGTCTAAAATCAATAAAAACTTCATAGTATAGTATGTCGTCTAAAATCAATAAAAACTTCATAGTATATTACAGTGCACATCACACTCAAGCCTCTTGCACCTCAAACCTTACATGTATACATGTGCATTCTGATCCCTGATGAAACACCTGTCCCATTGTCAAGAGGAAGAAAGAGAAGAAAAAGAAGAAGAAGAAGAAGAAGAAGAAGAAGAAGAAGAAGAAGGAGAAGAAGAAGAAGAAGAAGAAGAAGAAGAAGAAGAAGAAGAAGGAGAAGGAGAAGGAGAAGGAGAAGGAGAAGGAGAAGGAGAAGAAGAAGAAGAAGAAGAAGAAGATAATAATAGATAACATAATAATGATAATAATAATAATCCCATATGGACCTCAATGCTGCAATGTTACCATGGCGACCTGCCTCATAATATATCCATCTCCCATCCAGCTCCCTCATCTTTCTGTTACGTCATGATCCTGTGTAAAAATTAACGAAAGATCGAAGGGTCATTTTCCACCTTCACAGCTAAGCTTACATGCTAATGGCTTGGAAAGGAACGTGCATTGCAGCATTATACAGGAATTTTCATGAGCGTATGATGATGGAGAAGGAATGTTATGTTCCCACCATTCCCAATTAGAGCCAGGGTCATTTGACCCACAAGTGAATCCAACGTTATCCTATCGCAGCAACAACCATGTGTTACCAGGTGTTCCTGATTTGTTTTGACCAGTAGGGGCGGGGCATACGTCTCTGCTGCAACTCCAGACCTGAATGAAAGCAGTGAGGCTGTCCCCGCCTGGTAATCACTGGGTCTCGCTCTGTGTGTCTGAGTGGAGTTCAAGGCTGAGGTTCTGCTGGTTCACATGTCGACATCTGTTCACAGCCAGCCGCATGCCACCAAGGATGACAGTCAGCTCTGCTCTCCATGTGAATAATCAAATCATTGGCTCTGAGGGTGGGAGGTTAGCAGATGGCTACCACGTTAGACCCTTACCTGCTAATGAATGAGACCATTGGTGGCAAGAGGTGTGTGTGTGTGTGTGTGTGTGTGTGTCAGGCACTGCAGAACATATCACCGAGGTTTCCCTGACTGAAGGCAGAGTAAAGGTCAATGCATACTCCAGAAGAACACAGAACTTTGTTCTTGCTCCCAGGGCTGCACGAAGAAAATGTCATTTTGTTCTTGAAGCCCTGGTTTGGGAGTTCTTGCAGCTTGTTGTTGTTGTTCTTGTGTCTGACAGCTGTTGTGTGATTGGTCAGAGATTTGTTCAGCACTCAAAGTTCTTGTTAAGTATGAAATGTCCTGGCCAGCGAGAACTTTGTTCTTGTTCTTGCAGCCCAAGGAGCTTGCGGAGTATGTACTGAGCCTAAGGGCAGACAGGGCAACTTTAACTGTTAGATCCTGCAACCACCTACACAACCAATTTCATTATGATGTTTCACTACAGGAGACTAGCTGTGAAATGTTTCTGCAAAAGAGAGATTTCATTCTCACCACTTAAAAGGGGAAGTGAAATTGCCTTGACACTTTTTTAGGGAATAGGTAAGACAATTGCTAGGAGTAGGACGATTGGTTCTTTCCATTGTGTGACTTGAAACTCTTAAGGTCAATACATATTCCACAGAAAAAGAAAACGTTGTTCTTGCTCAAAGTTCTCTGTTCTTGCGCAGTATGTATTGACCTGTACTTCCACTGATGTAAACACAGGATTCCAGAAGGAACGACAACATGGCGACAGATCCCTCCTCACTAACTGCATGCGCCCAATTTGATCTCAAGTCGGCCAGACCTGTACAATTATAGCATGATGTCCTATTAACAACTCCAAATTGTACATGTTGAAAATGTTCACAATAAAGGAACTATCTTCTTATGAAAACGTTATAAACAACATAACATTTCTTAAGAAAAATAATTGTAATTCTGATAATATTATGCCTTAGTTTATCATTTCTTTTTTTCAAATGTGCATTACAGCTTAGTAAGGTCACAGGTATCTAGAACTGAACAGTCTAATATTTCAGTTACGATTGAAATCGTTCTATAACCAAAATCATCCTGTGGGCCAGATTGGACCCTGTGATGGGCTGTTTCTGGCCCGCGGGCCATATGTTTGATACTCCTGCTCTAGAGATCACCTTGTCGGCCTCTTGATTCAAAGCCTCACAATTGATTGAAACACAATTGTATGTCTTAAACGTTTAGTTATTTGCTTTTCTCACTGTATTACCATAATTATAATATTGACATATCATTCTGATGGACATCTGATTGGCTCAATATGTGTAAAATCATTTATTTTCCATTTAAGATCTCAACAGTATTTTCTGCCATGGCAACAGATGAAGCAGAGCACATGTCCTGAAGTGACATGCACACTCTATCAATAGCTCATTCTCTCTTTTCCTCCAGTCACAACGTGGCTCCCTCATCTTCAGTTAATCATCTGCTAGCACAACAAACCATTATCTGTTCCTATAACTAATACTATCTTAAATATTACATACAAAATTAGTAATCCATTAAAGAGGCACTTTCAGGAATTCGCAGAAGTTATATGTTCAAATGATTGGATATAGATAGAAGCAATTTCTAAATAATATGTGTTCACGGGCTCTGATGACTCATTTGACCAATCACACGTTGGGATGTTCAATGGTGGGCGTTGCACTAAGTGCTGGGCAAATGAGAAATGGACTATCCGAGTGTAAATAACATGCAGGATAGTTACGTGAATGTTCCCTCTGTGGACTGATACGATTCGGTAATATCTAGAGGTGAAGTTACATGTTGTATCCATCACCTCATCCTCACCCTTCGGAGCATGAAGGAGAACCTATGGTAGACTTCAGCTATCATTGAAACTCAAGACATGTTTAGTATGTCCACTTTTACCACTGTAAAAACATGGCGGCCTCCATGTTTCTTTGTTTCTTTTCCCATTGAGACCATTAATGTCTATTTACATGAGGAGCAGGTCCTCTCTATGGAGGCTGCCATGTTTTTAGTGGTAAAAGTGGCCGTATGACACATCTTTTGAGTTTTCATGACAACAGAAGCCTGCCATAGCTTCTCCACGCTCACAAGGGTGAGAGTGAGGTGATGGATACAACATGCAACTTCACCTCTAGAGGTCACCAAATCTTACACACTGCACCTTTAAATGCTTTGAATTTCTCTGTTGATTTCATTTTCCACACTAGACCATAATCCTGCTCTGGTAATCCAGCAGACAGTCTGACACCACGATGACACAAGGATTCTGTGTCGTGACACCGACACCACACAGCAGCTCTTCTCACCTCACATGAATTCCTCATGAGGCGCCAGACGCTAATAACAAGCCACTTATCCAATTCATAATGTGAAGAGCCTCCTCATGGAGCTGTCACACAGACACAACAGCTTCGGGCCCGAGAGGCTGACAGTCAGGTGGTTTCCCCTCCTTCAAGCTGTCCATCATCAATATTGATGCAATCCAGGATTGCAATTTGCAATTTCCCATCTGCTCACGTATTAATAGAAAGACATCTTTGTGAGCAGACCTGCTGAGAGCGGTGGCATCAATAAAGTGGATGGAAATGTTCAAATTAGTATTCCGGTGAGTGTCTCTGTGGTTATCAGCAGACTCATTCAGTCAAGGTGGAAAACACACACACACACATACACACACACACATACACACAAACGCACAGGGATGACAAATACTGCTTGACACGTTTGTCTCGAATTATACTTCATATTTAAAGGTGCAATCTGTAAGATTTGGTGACATCTAGAGGTGCAATTGCATGTTGTATCCATCACCTCACCTTCACCCTCCTGAGTATGCAGGAGAACCTATACAGTAGACTTCAGTTGTCATTAAAACTCAAAAGATGATTGGTATGTCCACTCTGAGCTACTGTAAAAAGAGAGGACCCAGTCATGCAAATATATAATAATGGGCTCAATAAAGGGTAGTGGAAATACAATATTTAGGTGATTATGAATTCATGAAAATGTCAGTATGCTATGGTTTTGTATATGTTTTAGAAGTGGCAAAAATGACCAGAATCGTACACAGTGCACCTTTAAAAACCAGCTTTGTATCTTCGAGTGAGAGCTTCTTCTTTATTAACAGAGTCTGGATATTGTGTGAATGGTGCAGCAGGGTCGCCTCTAATCTTAAAGGTCTCCTTCTGTATGGGGGCTGCATGTTCTCCCTCTGTCTGCATGGGTTCTCTCCAAGAATATGTATTTCAGATTTGTTTTCCATGTTGAAAAAAAAAATGTTATCTGTATTTAGACAACAGCCCAAGGGATAGAGCTGAGCTGTTATCTAAATACAAGCCAGCTGTTTTACCAGAAATGTCTGAGTCTCACGAGGTAAACGGGATACATAACCGTTGTATTGTGCAGATTGTTCACCTTTATTTCTTCCCCAGCCACAGAGCCAGAGCCACGTACGTATCTATACACGTTTGTGCAGAGCAGAGAACACACGACTGTCAGGCTGTAATAAGCTGTTTGCTGAATTTCACAAAACGTGAGCGAGATTAAAATCACTTATCATAAACAAAGATCGTTTCCCCTGCAGTGCAGCATGTACTTTGCTTTTTTCTGTTCCCTCCAATTCATGAATGATATACTACTTAATGTGCTGGGGCCGCTTTGTAATGTCTAGAAATAATTATGTTTCATAATAAAAAAATAAAAAAACCTCCATTTCAGGCTTTTGGCATATGGGAATGATAATAAAACTAAGCCGTTGGCTGACACACACGGTGATGAATTAGCCCTCATCTCCCGGAGCTATTATAGATTTGTTGTCTGCACGGCGGACTGTGAATAAGTGGAAATGACACAGATAGACAATTAAAGGCTGTTGTTTGTTACAGAGAGAAAACAGCAGGTATGTGTCTGCCATCAGATTCCTCGAGCTGGGACGTGATAACAAATATCCGCCTGTCACATACAAAGCCAGTGTGAGAGGCCTGACACTCTCACACCCAGACCCACATTCTTTTCTCTAGCCGAGTTATTCACTGTTGAACTGGTGTGAACTCTAACCAGTGTTTTGTTTAGTAGAGTCACACATGAGGTCACAGAGGGACGGCGGAACAAAGGCTTCTGCAGGCACGATGCCGCGTGTCATTTTCAAAATAAGATTGATTCAGCTTCGAATGTCCTGAGCAGAGGTCACTTGTTATTGCTTCTACTTTGGAGCAGTGGTTCTCGATTGGTCCGGGTTCGGGACCCACCCCTTGATGATGAGCCACCGCCCAAACTGAGGCAAAATTTGGATGAAATCAAAAGATGGTGCAGTTAAAGGTGCACTGTTGTAAGATTTGGTAACATCTACTGGTGAAGTTGCATATTGCATCCATCGTCTCACCCCTTCCATTCGAGCATGCTGGAGAACCGGTGGTAGCCCTCAGATTTCATCAAAACTCAAAAACATGTTTAGTATGTCCACTCTGGGCTACTGTAAATAAATGGCGGCCTCCATAGGGTGGACCCGCTCCTGGTGTAAATACACACTGGGCTAATTTTAGGGTAATGTAAAAAGCAAATCAACTTTCATTGAGGTGATTATACATTTGTAAAAATGTCTGTATATGATTGTTTTGTAGTTATAGCTCTATAGAGAGGTGTGACAAACAAATGACTGAAATCGTACTCACTGCACCTTTGATGCCAATAGAAGAAAATTCATATTTAATGTAATCGGTGTCGTACTTGTGTGTCATGGTCAATTAGCATATGTAAACAAACGTTTGCTGGTTTTCTTCTCTCTGTGAAATGGCAGGTGCCTGTTAGAATTACAGGGCATCATCGCCACCTACTGTTAAGGAGTGTGAATATACGGCACTCTGATGCATAACAATCCCCCTTCCAAGTCAAAGCATAGGATTTTTTGGTTAACTTTTCCCCCCCAAAAAACCCACTGAAAATGGGTCCGCGGCCCACTTTTAGGTCACAACCCACCAGTTGAGAATCATTGCTTTGGAGGATGTTAAAGGTGCAGTGGTGAGGTGAAGTTGCATGTTGTATCCTTCACCTCACTCTCACCCTTCTGAGCATGGAGGAGAACCTATGGTCGACTTCAGTTGTCATTAAAACTCAAAAAAGATATTTCGTATGTCCACTCTGAGCTACTGTAAAAACATGGCGGCGCCCCGTAAAGAGGACCCCCCTCCTCATGTAAATATACATTGATGGGCTATTTTAAGGGTAATGGAAAAAAAAAAAAAAAAACATTCATGAAAATGTCAGTATGTAATTGCTTTATAATATTTTTAGAGGTGAAAAAATGACCAAGATATCACACACTGCACCTTTAATTATTCAGCGAAGCTTGACAGAGGACATGGTGTCTAATGAAGCCCGTCACCTTGGTCGGCCCGTATCAAAGCCTATTAGCTGTGACGCTGTGTAAGTGCTGCAGCCCACATGCACACTGTACTTCAGATGGTGAACAGCTGCAGCTGGAGAGAGCTGACGCTGAATGGAGCCTGAGTGACTAATGTGCGACACACAGCGACGGCTGTTGAGCTCTCGGTTATTTTAGGACATTGAATTGAAGTCTCTAAATAAAATAACTCGTGTTATGGCTCCCTGAGTTTTCACCCCATCACATGATGATGTGCCACCGCCCCGTACTGTACATCACAGTCCGACCAGCTGATTTACACGTTTAGCTCCCGGGGGGGGGGCTCTTTAATGTCATGTCCTATCGACTGGGCTTTATTTTACAGTTTAAAGTCTCGGTGGGAAACGAGGAGAGAGGAGAGGGCACGAGAGGCGTTGTAAATGAAAGGTCACGCTTTTTCAAATTGACTGGAGCGCTGCGCAGCTCACCCCGCCTGGATGTTTCACTCAGATAACAAGTGTGAAGTAAAACAAGTGAGGAATCAAGGTCCAGCGGCAGTTACATGTCTCCGTCTGGTCCAGCCACAAAGAGGATGCCCAGCTGTGACTTGTCAGAGTTTTCACACTCGATCCTCCCAAGTGTCTGTCGTTGCTGTAGCAACTGTAACAATGGGATTTTGGCATCAGTCACTTTTGTTCAGTTCAACAGATTTTCAAAACGGTCTCTGCGCTTGTAGGTCATCGTCAGAACAAAATTCAGACAACAACAACCGCAATGGACGTGCAATCTCTAAGTCACGAGTGTCAACATACGGCCCGCGGGCTGGAAGTAGTCCGCCAGAGGCTCCGATCCGGCCTGTGCGTTGATTTTCTAAAGAGTAAGAATCACAGAGAAGATGTTGACATCGACACTAGGGGGAGTCTGGTGGTGTTACGTTCTGATTTCACTGGTACAGCCTACTTGAGGTTACGTAAATCGGGCCATATGTGGCCCCTGAACTAAAATGAGTTCGACACTCCTTCTCTTAGTAGGAGCAAGTGAACCCTGAATGGTACCACTTGTAATCTTTCATTTAAACCAACCAAGTGTTCTTGGTCCAAAGCAACAAGGACGACAGCCTTACAGATGACAAAATGGTTTAAGGGACAATATGCCTGAAGAGTGTGCGTGTGCGTGTGTGTGTGTGTGTGTGTGTGTGTGTGTGCGCGCGTGCGTGCGTGCGTGCGTATGTGTGTGTGCGCGCGTGTGTGTATGTGTGTGTGTGTGTGTGTGTGCATACGGGTGTGTGGGTATGTACGAGTGCGTGAGATCCAGCACAGGATTCCAGGCCTGTAACAATGACGTGCGCAGCTTTATGCTGCGCAGCTCCCGGAGGAAGGTTTACACACTGTGCACAGAGGAATCTCAGCTGACCCTGAAGATCAGAATACACTCCGAGCTGCGCGTGGGACCATGGAGCCGCCGCATCACACAGTTCGTGCCAGTCGGCCCAGGTGTCAGTCAAGAGACCACGCCCTAATTTCAACCGTCGAGAAAATAAATTATGTAAGTAGCAACTACTCAAATGATCATTCTGAAATGGGGTGAAACAATGGAGTATGGGCATTCTGGACCTAATCAACTTTCTTTAACATTGCACAATATTGGCTTATTTCCATTTTTGTGAATTCCTCAAAAAGTGATGCAAACGCGTCAAAAAGCATGTGTAGAACTTTTGCTACGCACACATGAAAATCTCAATTCCTGGAAATCTGAGTTCCCTTCTACACAGTTGTTTCACATAGGGATTTGATTAGAATGATACAAAGCTGAGCCTTGATATGAAACCAAACTTGACATGTTTTCAAGTTTCATCATATCTGCATGAAACAACAGTTCAGCATGTCTTGGTCCAAATGCCTGAAAGCTGAAGTCACAAAGCTTATTAGACTGATGCACACTGCACTTCCAGTAAGCACTAACCCCATAAGTGTGTAGTTTGGAATCCTATTTTTGACTCCAAAGCTATTAGGGTCTAATTCAGGGGTGTCAAACATACGGCCCGCGGGCCAGAACAGGCCCGCTAGAGGGTCCAATCTGGCCAGCAGGATGATTTTGCAAAGTGTAAACATGACACAGGATGTAGAGCAGGGGCATCAAACATGTGGCCCGCAGGCCGAAAACAGCCTGCCACAGGGTCCAACATGGCCAGCGAGATGATTTTTCAAAGTGTAAAAATAACAGAGAAGATGGCAGGATGTTGGTTGTTTGACCTGCACTTACTATGCCGGGACTCAAGGGGGAGCCCGTGCCATTCAGAATTGGTGAGTACTTTTTGACACAAAAACAAAGTAAAAGATTCAAAGTTGTTGTTCTTTATGGGATATTGTATACGATGATTTTTCTGGCCTCGCCCCCCTTGATGTCAAATGGGCCCGTATGGGGCACCTGCACTCAAATGAGTTGGACACCCCGATGTAGGCACCTTGGTTTATTGACCTGCACTTACTATGCCAGGACACTGGGCGGAGCCGTACCGGTCCAGCTCACTTGAGATCAAATTGGGTTCTATGTGGCCCCTGAACTGAAATGAGTTAGACACCCGTGGCCTAAAGACATGAAAGCGCTCCACTCATTTGTTGGTGTGGCCGCGTTCAGCAGCCTTTAAGCTAGCTGAGGTGTGGTGGAGCAGATTTATGGCGGGGCTGATGGACTGATTCTGTACGCATTACACCGCCGCTCTTTGGCATGTCAGATAAATCACTCCGACTTGTCATGATTTAGACTGGATTGATTTAATCACGCCGCGCTCGCTCGCTTTTATCGTCCCGCGCACGCGAAGCCGGGCCGAGCGTGCACACACACCTCCCGTGTAATGCCGCTGTCAGCGACATCAAACGCACCTTTGATTAACTTAGAGCCTACAATCATTTGCGCGGCTCCCTGTTTCTCTCAAAGCGTGTAATCAGTGCGTTATTGCCTGGCGGAGAGAAAAAGGGAGCACGTTGTGAGCCAAGGAGCTTATCAGGCTGTGAACAAGAGAGAGCACACGTTTCCAACAATGATCAATGTTGCATAATTGGCGAGCATGCGGATTAAATGAGCTGCATCCCTTTCACCTTCCGTTAATCGATGAGGTGTGCCTTTCCTGTTCATTTGACTCTGCGCTTTAAGGCCTGAGCCTTTGTGAGGGTAAGCTAGTTTTTTGGCGGCGCTGCTGCGTTGCGGTGTTTATTAGAGAGAACAGGAAATGTGAGGTGTTAATCCTTGGCAGGTTAGCTCACTGCTTTACTTGCCCAGAGAACAATAGGCAGCCCGTTAAGGTGCAGTGTGTGAGATTTCAATGGAATGTTGTTAAGATCATCAAGCTCTATATAGATACAGAGCACTTACCCTTTAATCTGTATTTAAAGGTGCAGGGACATTTTTGTCACTTCTAAAAAATATTACAAAACAATTCATGAATTTATAATCCCCTAAATGTATTTTTATTAGGATTTTATAATAGTAATAATTATTCATAATAATTATTATTATGCTTTCATTTTGTGGTTAAGTAAAGTTTGGATTACAGAAAACAATACAATTACAATCACAAATTTAGATCCACATATAAGATAGAAAATATTACAGATGCTGATGATTAAACTGTCAGTCCTATCCCGAGTGACATGAAGGTGCTCTGATTCTACCAAATGTAAACTCACTCATGCAATATTTAAACCAAACAAACACAACAAACAGTTCAATCATATAAGTGTTGGTCATCGATAACATGATGGACGTTTTTTGTCACGCCTGTGAAATCTGAGAGAGGCTCTTAATACCATTACATTTTGTTAGATCTTAATCGAGATGAGCAGGACAGATTAGATGACAGAGTGAAGATGACACCTGGCAGTAGTTGCTGTAGTGTGTATGTGTGTGTACTTCCCTTTCTCCCCTCCTTTCCCTCATCACATTCCCTGCCCCCTCCTCTATTACTCTCTAAACCAATTGCACTCTCTCATGCACACATGAGCAGGTTTTATGAGCCTTTAAATGTTCTTGTGACTGTGGTTCCTGCCGTTTGTTTAACATGTTGGTTAAAATGTGCTGTGTGTGCATGTTTAAACACCTGTTCCACACATACGGTGCATGCACTAATGTAATATAATGTGTTATTCTTGTGGTTTTGCATTGGAATGAGTGTGTGTGTGATGCAACTATGTAAAATCAAACCTCGTGTGTGCTCTTATTATCACGTTTGTGCGATTGTGTGTGTTTGTGTAGCACACGTGCAGGAGCTGAATTAGCTCCTGGAGTGACACCATCTGGGCAGCGGGGGCTGAGGGGGGAGAACGGAGTTGGGGGGGGGCGCATTGATAACAGGGCGGTGAAGCGGAACAATAAACACCGTCTTTTAAATCTGTTTAAAAGCTCCAACAAAGGAACGAGTCACACGGAGCGACACACACACACTCACTCACAGACCGCGGGAGGTGACACGGAGGAGGAGAACGAGACGCTTCTATGAATTCTTAGATCCTGCTCGTACAGGAAGTGGATTCGTGGTGGAAGGGGTGTGTTTGGCAAATGTTTCCTCAGCTATATATTAATGTCATGATGTGCTTACACTGCACACTGCAACACGAGTCTGTCTTATTATGTCCAGTGCTGCATCAACAGTACAAATACTACAGGAGTGATCAGTGCTCATCATAGGTCACTTCACTTGACCAACCACTCACATACATGTTTCCATATTCACATCCATAACCACTAGTCTCATGTCTTACTGTGATGTAAACACATTATGAACCTGTTCACATGTATTATGATAAACAGATGAAAATGCCCAGCTACATGGCTAACTTTGGAGTTTCGAGCAAAGATTGTGAGCTCCTCATCTGGCTGCCAGTGCAGCTCAATGAAGAAAACATTAAAGGTCCAGTATGTAAGATTTCAGTCAATTTTGTCACTTTGATATGTTGATAAAAAATGATGTGTGTGTATGTGTGTGTGTGTGTGTGTGTGTGTGTGTGTGTGTGTGTGTGGGTGGGTGTGTGTGTTTATTTGCATGACCTAATATGATTTAATGTAAATGTACATCAGGAGCGGTTCCTCCCTATGGGGGCCGCCATGTTTGACTTTTTAAAGTTATAATGACTAATGACTTTTTAAAGTTTGCTTGTTATGGGTAATGAGTTTAAATGTCAGTTAACTTCCATCCCTAGAATTGCTATTCAGAGATGGTTGAGTCGAGTCGCCAAAATTAAAGTAATCCCATACAGCTATTGTTTAAAAATGCAGTTTCTAAAATGACCACATAGCAAAATCAAAAACCTTTGAAACAAATGAATCATCGAGTCCAATGTTGTTGTATGACAATGTATCATGCAACAGTGACTACAAATCATGCTAATGTGAGTGTACGGGACAAGAACAGTGGTGTCAAAGTCATTGTAGTCCAGGGGCCACATAAAGTCCAATTTGATCTGAAGTGGGCGAGGCTAGTCCAACCACAACAAACTATAAACAACAGCAATTCTAATGTTTTCCCTTTGCACTTTTTTTAGTGCAAAAAAGTACAAGTAAACAGTGTTGTGTGTGACCACAAGTGGAAATAGCAGTTAACCTCGTGTGCTGTTTTGCTGTTCATCAGCTGAAGTGTCGCCTGACTTGGCCGCTTCAAATTGAGCAGTTTATTTCAGCTGTCAAGTCGACTCGCTCGCTGCCTGTTTGCAGATCACTTTGGTGCTTCTGCAGCTGGTGCAGCTCTCATCCTGCTGACAACCCAGCATCATCCCCCAGCTGTGGGCGCTGCTTCCTTTGGGTTCCTCACAGCTGGGTGTATTGATCTCTGCTCGCCTCAGCTCGGGCGCTCTTCATATGCCCCGAAACAATCTTCACCTAAACAAACAAACATCTGACCTTCGTTTTACACACTATCTCCCCCAAAGGCGTGGGTGCATGTGGATGTCAATGATGTGAAAGTACTGAATGCAGCTCTAGTGTCAAATAAACTGTGATGTCATCCCTCTCTACCTTGTTTTTAAAAGGTGCAGTGTGTACGATTTTGGTCGTTTTTGTCACTTCTAAAAATATGACAAGACATTTACATACTGACATTTTCATGAATTTATAATCATGTAAATGTTTATTTATTTGTTTTCCATTACCCAAAAAAGAGCCAATTCCAGGGTATTGAAAAAAGCTCCATATCTTTGAAAAAAATATATTTTCAGATAACTAAAGAGAATATTAACTAGTTCGATGTAAAAATATGTTTTTCAAAAACAATTATGGACTCCACTTTTAAGTCAATTAAAATGCAGTCTGAGGATAAGCAGTTCATTAAAGTTTGAATGACCTGTCATTTAACTGTCGATTCCAATGCAAAAGGAAGTTGTTACAGCACATTGTCAGCAGAGCCAAACCTCATCAGAAAAAGGAGGAAAATCTAACCGTCGAACGTTTCCAAGGCTCCCATTAGAGATCATGCAGCAGCTGTTACAGGTCTCACCTCCCACCGGCTCCTCAAGAGACTATTAAGTGGACGGTCTGACAGAAAAGTGACTTTTCACAGAGGCCCATGTGTCCAATGAACCTCCCACCCACTGTCACAGGAAGCTCCCTGCTCTCTGCTGCTGCTGCTGCTGCTACTCAGCCCACACACTCGAGCCCAAAATACTGCTGGGTGTCATTCCATGGGTCTCTCCTTTTACTCACGCTCTCCAGAGAGAGAGAGAGAGAGAGACAGACAGACAGACAGAGAGAGAGGAGGCGTTGCCTCGGTAACTGCTATTCCCATCGGTGAATACAAATTTGCGACGTCGGTGTCACATTGTCAAACAAATCATGGGGACGCGGTTTCTGCACAGACTCCTAATTGTGGTAGAAACGGCTAAAACGCACACCAGGGAACGTTAGCATGGAGGATACTAACAAATGTTTGTGTTTTGTTTTTTTTTTGCTGGCGTGACTCAGCGCTCTCAGCTTGACAGCCAGTCTCTCGCTGCTTTCACTACAAAGCCAAGTCAGAGGAACGCAAATTGCAAAACTAGCTTCCTTCCTCGCCGCCGCTGACTAACTCGGAAGACGGCAGAAGTGTTTTGACGTCAGACAAAATCTCTGAGTGCCGCCCGCTGCGAGTTGAAACGGTGCGAGGCGTCGGCTTTGTTCGCCCAGCAGGGGGCCGACAGAGCGGAGGAACCTAAGCCGAGCAACGAGTGATCTGTGCTCTGCCTGCGGCCGCGCACTTTATCTCTGCAGCACCCATCTCCCAAAACCTAATACCCCTTCAACCTGACTGCCACACACGCTCTGTAAATACTTGATGAAACTTTTGAAATCTCTATAAGAGGCACTCGAGTTGGTTTTCCATTCAAAGCTGAAGCCCTGCAACGCTGTCTGAAACCACAGGTCAGTCATGACAGGACACTGTGGTGCTCTGAGAGAGATGTTTGACCGGGAGAAACAATACAGAGAACATTCTCTCCAAACCAGTCTGATATGAAAGGTTTGAGTTTTAAAGGTGCAGTGTGTACGATTTCAGTCATTTTTGTCACTCCTAGAAATATTCCCAAACAATTACATACTGACATTTTAATGAATTTAAAATCGCCTAACTTGCTTTTGTTTCCATTACACTTAAATGAACCCATTAATGTATATTTACATGAGGAGCTGGTCCTCTCAACAGGGGCTGTCATATTTTTATTTATTTTTTTACAGTAGCCCAGAGTGGACGTTTTAAACATCCTCTGAGTTTTAATGACAACTGAAGTCTACCATAGGTTCTACTACATGTTAGGGGTAAGGGTAAGAGTGCGGTGATGGAGGCAACATGCAACTTCACCTCTAGAGGTCACCTAATCTTACACACTGCACCTTTAAAGAGGCCGAGATGTAGGTTGAAGACGCAGCCTTGTGACCTGGGACTGATGGAGTCGACTGTTTGAGAAACTTTATGCGGTGAAGGAAGGAGCTAAAAGTTGCGTACGAACTGAGGCGCAACCTCCGGTGCAGGTGGATGAAGAAGATAAGGAGGTGAAAAATTGTGCACTTCATAGGGTGGCCACTTGAGGCAGACTGCAAATGGTCAACTTTAGAGGTGAATGAAACATGTTTAAAGTCTGGTACAAATCAAATGTTTGGTCTCAATCAGCAATCAGCTGTACGGGGAGTGATTTATTTCTGAAATTGCACGTAAACACACACACACAGTATATATGATTTTTTTAAGCTCAGAAAACATGGACGGCATCAACTCCCATAATGCATCTGGCCTTCCACACAGTAAAGCTGCCTTCAAAGCCCAACGATATATTACCCCGCGCTAGCACAGGGTCAGAGGCTAAGTAGCAGCACTTCCCACCACGAGCAGCAAAGCTGAGCTCCCTGAAAATGTTTATGGTAATTATCACTTTGTTATACTGCAGGTTCTGAGAGTCTGGGATCAATTTGAACAAGTGCTGTGTTACGAATAGCCACTCATTGAAAAAGCAGAGGTGATTTAATGATGGCTCTGTTTTGACAACAAAAATACAAACATTTGCTCTATTCTTTAAACTGCCAAAGTTCAACAACTGCATTCCTTTCTTTGCTGTCAAATCGTAAAGTCTGTTTTCAAACAAATCCCCCGCTGGAGCGCAGAGGAGTCGCTCTCTGGTTCCACTCCGACAGTGACAGGACCTGTTGTACTGAAGTCGCTTCACCACGACTTTGTGGGATTCACAGACTCTTCAGAGAGATCAGCGCTGCCGATATCAGCGCCTGCCTCAGATTCCATCGATGAGCTATGAACGACGGGGAGCTGGGATGACAAGCATCGCCTCCATTAAAGTTCCACCTCAGATTCCTCTGTCATGTCAGGGAGGTGGGTTTAAAAATGAGCCGGCGAAATCCTCCAGGGCTTTGCAACAGGACAAGTTGTCTAGAGAAAGAGGGGTTTGAAGGTGTGATCCTCCTCTCTGAGAGTGTTGGCCGCTTCACGGAATAAACTTTACTGTGTTTTAGAGGACAGAGACCTGAAATGACCTTTTATATTTGACATTTATTCAGGTTTCTAATGCTGCCCTGTCCGTTTCCTCTGGAAAGTGGTGCAGTTGCATGCAGTTCACTCTTCCCTTCCAAACATGGAGAGGTTAACCTATGGTTGTCTACAATTATAATCCAAACTCAAATGATGTTTAGTTTGTCCATTCTAGGCTACCGTAAAGACATTATTTGATAAATGGCCCCTGGGGGTGCACTCCAGATGCAGTATAAAGGGCAGAATGAAGGTTTGTTAAAACCAACAACTTGTACATTCATGTGTCTGTGAATATCACAATCACTACTTTACGTGTGAAAGTGATTGTACAAACCAAATCTTGCACAATGGACCTTTAAGAAAAAAAATCCCTTTTTGAAGATTTGTGTCCTTCATTTTTTCCACTTTATTTATCTATTTATTTATCTACTTTTATTTTACAAAACACCCGACCTCTTTAAATAGTCAGGGTGTGGGCGAGATAAACCACATATGTGTTTGCATTTCTAAACACAACAACTCTTACTGTTGTTTGAAGAAGGCAACATCTAGTCCGTCACGCACCCGTAAATCTGATGGAGCTCCACGGTCAGAGCTGTAAAAAACCTGTGTTATCACCTCGTCTCCTCTCTGAGCTGAAGGAGGTGTTGAGTGATTCACTGCTCTCTGACGTGTCCTTAAACTCAATCAATCATTTACCTCAGACACCACATGTCATCAGATGTGCACACACATGAATATTCCAATAGAAATCGGGCTGATTTTGTTTGACAGGGACGAAAACGAGCTGACACACACACACACACACACACACACAGAACCAGTCTTTGTGTCGCAGTCAACAAAAACAAGTTGGTGCTCAAAGGCGCCCCAGAGCCGTCGCCATCCACTGAGTCAGCCGTGAACTGATGCCGTCACACTGCTCACTACATGAATGAGCCTGATGCACTGTTTGCACACACACCTAAACACTGTGGATTTGTCTGTGTGTGTGTGTGTGTGTGTGTGTTTGTGTGTGTGTGATGGAATCAAAGACAAAGGCCATGCTCCTGTATTCCCACCAGGGGAACCACACAGCCAGAGGGAAACATACCTATCTTGCATTACTATGACCTGTATCATAATCAAAGTATCAACATGACCTCGCAGGACTGCATGATATCGATATGTCTGGTATCACTGTACAGACAGAGTCATTTATACTTTCACCATTTCTAAATATTTGAGTGCTCAATTTGCCGAAAATCAATAGGTACATGCAATGATTTTCTTATATCTTGGAATTTTCTCTATTCATATGTTATTGTATTATTCATCATCACTTCGATTGCTAGCTAAGATTTCATGAATGTCAGAAGTTGTTACTATTTGTATACATTAGTCCATGTTGGCTATTCACTACTCATGAGGAGGTGTAGTACTAATACCATGTAACAGTTGAATACTTCCTTTTTGTTCAAAGCTGTTTTCTGCTATGATTAAAGGTGCAGTGTGTGAGAAATGGTGCCATCTACTGCTGAAGTTGCCTATTGTATCCAACATCTCACCCCTTCCTCAGGCACGCAGGAGAACCAATGGTAGCCCTTGGTTGTCATTAAAAGCTCAAAAGATGTTTAGTGCATCTACTCTGGGCTATTGTAAAAACATGGCGTCCCCCATTGGGAGGACCCGCTCCTAATGTTGATATAAATTAAAGGCATATTCAAAAAGCAAGTCATACATTTAGGTGATTATACATTCGTATAAAATGTCTGTATATCATTGTTTTGTCATTCTATTTCTACCAGCAGAAGGGACAAAAATATACCAAAATCTTACTCACTGCACCTTTAAAAAAAGAAATCTAGTCCATGCATCGTCTCATCCTCATAAACCCCACTCCCATATGCCTCACGTTTATGTTACTTGTTGATCAGCGATGCAAAATAAAACATGGCCGCCCTGCAGGTGCGTGTCGGCATAATATAGGGTCGTAAACAGGAGTGTGCTTGTTTTACGCCCTCTTCACAAATTTTATGCCGTGTGCCATTATGTGTGTAAAGAAGATCAAACGCACAGAGCCGGTGTGTTGGGCCATCTGTAGCATCTCCCTGCTGACATTATCATTCTGTGAGATACTACAGACACTCATCAGAGAGTGAGGGAGAAACTGTTTTCATCAACTTCCCCTGGCTTCATCTAAATTTAAAACCTAACATATGTGAACATATATATACATATATATATATATATATATATAAAATTCGGATGCCACATGTGCTCTTACATAATTCATGGAGGCACGTGAAAGATGCTACAAGGATAATGAGGTATTTCATAGAGGCTTCTCAAATGATTCATACAATGAAAACAAAGTGTTGAAATAACAACATTTGACATTATTAGTTCAGTGTTATCAAAAGTTATAATGTAGCAATCAAAACTCAAATTACTGCTGAGTCAATAATAGTAACCGGTTTCTTCCAAAATGCCAGCTCCCCTCATCAGGTGAGGTCTTTGCTTCACACATTACTCAAAGTGGTAAAATCTCCACTTCCAAACGATAAAGCCGCTGCGCCTGATGGGTTTGTTATTGAGTTCTATAACATTTTTACAGTCTAGTCCCTCACTTCAATCACTTTCCAACTGCACCAAGGAAAAGTCAGCACTTTCATACTTGCTTTAAATGCAAAAATTACTTGGATAGTAAAAATACGGGGCTCACTGCGAAGGTGTTTCTATAGGTGCACATGATCCCTTACATCCGAGATTATGCAGAACATGAATTACACGTATTTCTATAGCATTATAATAACACTCATAAAGGTATATTATTTCAAAAAGTCCTTGTAGCTCATTGTCCATCACGAATTACCTTCAAGATGAAACTCGAGCTGTAAAGCTTCATGTCTTGCCATAATAATCACGGCCTTGTTAAAACAAAGGAAGAGATTCGGGGAATAAAACAGTGCTTTGACTTTGAAATGTGAAAAAAGACGTGATATGAATATTTGTTGTTGTTACATGCTACATACTTAGAGCTCTGGAAAACACCAAATCGACTGAAACATCAGTTTCATTGAACATTTCGCGGTGTAAAAACAAGGCTAGATGAGTCACAGCGCCACCTGTTGAGCTGGCATAGGTACACACACACCATTAACCTAAAATTAGGGTTTAAGAAAATAACCCCTCTGCATGTATATAAATAATGTGCATGGACATGTATTCAAATCCCTCCTCTATTCCAGCTTAAAACATTCTACAATTTGCTCCTCAAATAATGTGTTTGCACCCAGCAATTTGTTAAATCGTTCTTAATAGTGAGCGCAATCTTCATTTTTCCTGCATTTCGGAAATTGCAAAAGTTATTTAGCCTGAAGACACGGAGAAAAAAAAAAAGAAAAAAGATTTGTATCATCTCGGAGAGTAATTGCTACATAATGAATCGAATGCTTTGAATGCTTTAAAGTTCCTTGACTGACAAATTACAGGCTAATGTTTCTGTGGCAGGAGAAAGGCGGCAGGGATGAAAACAGCGACTAAAGGAAGGAATAACAGCCAGGAGATAAATATAGTGTGATGTGAATAGAGTCTGGCACCCAGGCTGCGCTGCGTGTCACGTCCTGTTGTCCTTGAACTATGTGCATCAGTGTGTTCCGCTATCACTGTGCCTCTGCCCCGCACTGTCAGCAAGACCAGCTTCTGTGGGTTTCATTCAGCCAACATTTCACTGTTAAAGGTGCAGGGTGTACGATTTTGTCACTTCTATCGAGAGAGTTACAAAACAAACTATACACATATGTTTATAATTGAATGTATGAACACCTGCATATATGGCCTGCTTTTTACAGAACCCCAAAATGAGCCATTTAAAGGTGCAGGGTGTAAGATTTGGTGACATCTATAGGTGAAGTTGCATGTTGTATCCATCACCTCACCCTCACCTTCTGAGCATGGAGGAGAACCTATGGTTGTCATGGTTGTTCAGTTGTCATTAGAACTCAAAAGATGTTCAGTACGTCCACTTTTACACTACTACTGTATGGACCCGCTCCTCATGTACACAGACATTAATGGGCTCATTTAAGGGTAAAGGGGAAAAAAAAAAAATACAAAAAACATATAGGTGATTATACATTCATGGAAAAGTCAATATGTAATTGTTTTGTAATGTTTTTAGAAGAGACACAAATAACCAAAATCTTACACACTGCATCTTTAATGTACATTTACACCATGAGCAGGTCCTCCCTATGTTTTTACAATGGCCCAGATAGACATACTAAACGTCTTTTGAGCTTTAATGACAACCGAGGGCTACTGTAGGTTCCCCTGCATGCTCGAATGGGAAGGGTGAGGTGACGGATACAACAACTTCACCAGTAGATGTCACCAAATCGTACACACTGCACCTTTAAAATGAGGGATGGGAACTGCGCTTCAAGGTAAAACAGAGGACACGGGGAGCAACATGGAACATTAGTGCAGTAACATATTTATCCTGTCTCCGCTCACCACACTCACAAGTGCGCGCACACACACACACACACACACACACACACACACACACACACACACACACACACGCGCGCCAGCCGCCCTCTCATCCCTCATTTGCCCAGTGCAGATCCTTGACCAGGGCCCTTGTTTGAAAAACCCAGAGGTCAAACCGTAAAGCAATTATGCCGGCAACT
>JAFBJT010108383.1:106360-116436 GCA_016785325.1 Chascanopsetta lugubris
ACACACACACACACACACACACACACACACACACACACACACACACGCGCCAGCCGCCCTCTCATCCCTCATTTGCCCAGTGCAGATCCTTGACCAGGGCCCTTGTTTGAAAAACCCAGAGGTCAAACCGTAAAGCAATTATGCCGGCAACTCATCAACCAAGGGCTGACAGCAATACAATTACCTCCAGGCAAGTGTGCAGAGAGAGCGAGCGAGCGAGCGAGAGAGAGAGAGCGAGAGAGAGCGAGAGAGAGAGAGAGAGATAGATAGAGAGAGAGAGAGAGAGAGAGAGAGAGAGAGAGAGAGAAAGGTGGGGGCTGGGGGGCTACGTCTAACGCTGCATGTTAACAGCGCTCACTGCATAATTGCCCCCCTGCTGAGTGCACTTTAATTCTGTGTCGAACAGGTAAGAGAGTTACGCTGAGGGGAGGGGAAACGCATAGAGGGACGGGTCAATTAGGTGTTACCTAAGGCCTCGGAGTCGAACCACTTCAACCGGGATGGAGATGGAGAGGCGGCAGAATGGAAATGGCGTCACGGAGCACAGTGCTCCCTGCAGTCAAGGCTGCGTCTGACAAGTCACTCCGGAGACATGTAAATAATTACTGAAGACGAGAGGGAGAACGAGGGATGAAGGCTGCAGCGCCGTGTCTCGTGCAGCCGCACGCCACTTACTGTACACAGGGCTTCAAATATTCATCGCTACGCAACGTACTTCCGTTGGTTTGATGTCCAACTGACATGGGTTTGATATGCTTCATCGTGTTCACATGGTGGTCTCTCGCACTGGAAGCAACCAGGGTCACGATGAGAACGGATGCAAGTTCAGATTCCACGTCGTATGAATCAGTATGAATAAACGTCAACATTTCTTGTACAACGGTTTGAGGATGCCACATCTTTGAGTTTATACTGGACTGAGGGAGGAGTCGATCGCTGTGCGTAGATGTGTGAGATTGACCTCCATAGCCAACAATCAGTCGTCGACCAGGAGAAGAAAAGATAGGAAACTAGCTTTTGATGTTTAAGTGGTTATTGCTACCACTAACTCTGCTTCCACACCATTTGTACATGGTTAAAATCTAAATGCATGGATTCCGGTATGACAGCATGGCCCCTTATCAGACATGCATCCAATCATGGAGGTGCCACGAATCGAAACGACAATGGGATTCCTGTGTCAGATCAATGGAAAATAAATGCCAGCTTTTGTATTTTGGTAGAAATTTAAGGTGTAAGATTTGGTGACATCTGGTGGTGAAGTTGCATGTTGTATCCATCACCTCACCCTCACCCTTCTGAGCTGCAGGAGAGCCTGTGGTAGACTTCAGTTGTGATTAAAGCAAAGTTGCATATGAAAGTTTGCCGGCTTTACAATGCTTCATTTCACAATTTATACATGAGCATATCCACAGACACATATGAGGTCAATAAGCTCCACTTGAAATATATATTTGCGCTAATTCCCATCCGTGTACATCAATAGTGGAGAGCTGCATGTACAACTGTCATTTCACACAGAGCATAAATATTGTTATTTACAAATATAGCTCTCTGGATTTGACTTCAACTTTGTTGTTATGTTGTAAACCACAGCTTTTTTGGGATTAATCCTCATGTATTAGCTCAGCTTACATTTATTTGTTCCCTTTCCCCGTGTTGGAATTATTATCACGTCTTGGCTACTTCAGTCCACCCCAATACAAACACATCTCGTAGTTACAACAGTGTTCTTTCAATGTGATTCCAGGCCACAGACACAGTACTAGTATCATGAATGGACCTCAGAGAGGAATCTTAGCCACATCAACTACCCTAGAAAAATACATTCAAACAGTAAACCTTATATTATGTTGCCCCTCGAGTGAACCCAAACAGTCTGAAGCAGAGGCCTGATCTAAATGCAAAACCCAGAACCAGACCTCAGAGAACATGTCGGAGATATAAACAACACGGCGGAGAGATAACATTGTAAGCAGACTGATTAATGAGAACACAGATGGGAGGAGGCCGTGTGGTGGAGGAAGTAATCAGCACAAGTCAGCAGCAGCAGCAGCAAGAAGCAAGAAGCACAGGGAGGACGAGCACAAATACAATCCTGTTTGTCAGAATGAACCAATGACAAACTGAGGGGGCCTGAGACTACATCCTTACTTCAGGGTTTGATCACGGTGTTTGCAAACCAAACACTCTGTTCACACAAGTGGTTTGGCTCCGTATGAGTTGTAATATCCATCCAAACAAACTCCATCGACACTAGAGGTCATGTTGCCGCTCATGTACACTGGACATGTGTGTGCAGGTGTAAGGAGGCATCCAAACAGTCTATGGATCATTACAGCTGTCAACAACTGGATCATCAATGTTGTGGTCGATGATGGTATTCAAGGCCAATCGTTTTGGAGGAGGGTCACGAGATAAGATCGACCGCTCGACATCAAATTGAGCTGTGTGTGGCCCCTGAACTCAAATCGGTTTGACACCTCTGGTCTACATCGTAATGTCCTTTTGTTGACCATCTTGGTTGCGTGTTTTCAAAGTACTGAAGAGCTCAACAGTGTTTGCAGAGTTTTCCATCATTTGAGTGATGTGTGACTCCAAGGTTACTTATACGAGTACCTAGGTTACTTGGTGAGTATCTAACCCATGATTACTCCTCTCTTCCCTTCATGGATCGATTCATTTGTCGGTCAAAAACTACATATGTATTATATCTTTTGTGCAAATGTGAAAGAAATGCCATGAGTTCACGAGTGGGTCCACAAAACCTCTAGAGTCTCCAGTATCACTGTCCCCTGAAGTAGCTGAACCTGGTTGCCTGTCGCTTGCAGCACTACCTGAGGCTGACCGATGGCCAGTTTGGTGACCTGCTAACTTGGGTTCAGTGCCCAGATTGAATGGATACTTACACCAGGAGTGGGTCCTCTTTATGGGGGCTGCCATGTTTATACAGTAGCGCAGAGTGGACGTACTTAACATTTTTCCAGCTTTAATGACAACCGAGGGCCACCATAGGTTCCCCTGCATGTTCTTGAGTGTGAGGGTGAGATGGTGGATACAACATGCAGCTTCACCTCTAGATGTCTCCCAAGCTAACACACGGCACCTTTAAACTCCAAATCTGTGCGGTCACCAGTCTTATCCAAAGCAGAGCCAGTGCCATTTCCAAATGTAAACATAGATGCGCATGTAGCGTTAGGCCTCCGTTACAAAGAGAGAGCCACCGAGTTTGAACCCTGCTCTCCACAAGCTGCTGCCTCCCCTGCAGGAGCTGCACTGTCAATCATCCAGTGGGGCGTGTAAGAGTACAACACCGATGGCCCAGAGTGAGAGGCCCGGTGGGGCCTGAATCATGTTTCATCAGCTGCTGTGGTTTCAGAGCAGCGGTGCACAGCACCGAGGTGCTGGACAGGTTATACCTGTGTCACCTGCCCGGGCCGCCGCGGTCTCGGGTGCAGCGAGACACAACGGAGGCGGGTAACATGTCTGAGAACAGACAGCAGAGAAAAGGGGGCGCTGGAGAGACATCTGTGAACTTCATTCAGCTGAGGTGGAAACAGATGAAGGGATAGAACAGGTGGCAGTGCATGAGCCGCTTGGCAGTTAGGGACCTACGGGTGAGGAAATCAAACCTGACCTTTTTTTGAGTTGAACCGCTTTAAAGGTGCAGTGTGTAAGATTTGGTGACCTCTAGTGGTGAAGGTGCACGTTGTATCCATCACCACACCCTCACCCGTGCAGGAGAACCTGTGGTGGACTTCAGTTGTCATTAAAACTCAAAAGATGTTCAGAGAGATGTTCTGGGCTAGTGTAAAAAAAAAAAAATAAATAAATAAAAACATGGCTGCCCCCCACAAGAGCTCTTCATGTAAATATACAAAAAAATTAAAGGTGCAGTGTGCATGCTTACCCTTCCTGCATGCAGGAAAACCAATGGTGGCCCTCAGCTGTTGATGTTTTGTATTTCCACTCTGAGCTACTTTAAAAACATGGCGGCCCCAGTAGAGAGGACTCACTCCTGATGTACAGTAAGTATACATGAAATAGCTAATATAAAGATAAAGGGGATATATATATATATATATATATATATATATATATATATACTATGTTTTCCAATAGTTTTTCTACCAGTGACAAATAATCAAATCTTACATACTGTACCTTTAAAGGTAATGACAAAAAATATGCATTAAGGTGATTATAAATTCATTAAAATGTCAGTTTGTAATTGTATATAATGTAATATTTTCAGAGACAATAGTGACCAAAATCTTACCCACTGCACCTTTAAACACTTGACGATCTAGCAGATGATGTTACAAGTGCGTGCGGAACATATTCATATATTCATGCGACATGTGTGCGTGTCACGCCTGCCGACACTCGATATGATCAAACAGCAGCACCTCTCGTCTCCCAGGCTTCCCTCATAATGAGGAGTGATCCATTCACCTCCCGCGGAGGAAGGACATGTTTATACAGCTCCTGCTCGCAGGCGGCGAAAAGAGAAAAACAGATTACAGAAGCACTCCGGTCAAGTGTCAGCACAACACCAGCAGCACGAGGAGCGAAGGCAGACATCAAACGCTGCGGCGGGAGTGTGAACAGACGGCGAGCACTTAGCGAATCAGCGCAAAACAAACACACCTTTGAGTTTTACAAATAGAGGAATTTCCTCTGCGCTGACCCTCGCGTGTGTGTGTGTGGCCCCTGCAAAGGATCTACTTCTTTCAAACCTGTGGTTTTTAAGGGTGGATGATTTGCCTCGTTTCTGTCACTTCTGCTGGTAGGAAAAAAATACAACACAACACAAACTGAGCACAGGTAGTGCTGCGGTGGTCCCACTGTGCTGTCACAGCATCCACAGAAGGTCAAAAATAGGCCCCGCCCCCCTCACAGGAAAACATAAGACTGAATGAGACCAAAACTGTAGTTTGTGACAGACTTTCAACAGCACCTTTAAGAACAGCGAGCCCGGTGCTTCAAAACGGGCTTTGACACGTGAAGCAGCACCTCCGCTGAACACAGCGGTGCGAAAATGGTTCGAAACGAACCAGCTGCCAACTCATCTGGCAGCCCCCGCGTAGCCCTGTGTGACGGGAGAGTGGGATCGTTGCAGGGGCAGCGATTCATTACAGGAGCAGCCCCCCACCGCGAGAATTAAGATTGGAATCAGAGCGGATGGCTATGGCCGTGATTCATCTCGCCGCGTTGTTCTGCTGCTAGCGTGATGGAATAATCACAGTGAATAGTCACGCATGCACAGCGGGGCGTCGAGGAATCTGGATGCTGCGGGCGAGGCACGGTAATTGGCGAACACATGCAGGAAGGGAGACGCGGCCCACCTGCTGGATGACTCAGGTCACTAAGTCTGGCCCCGGGGGGCAAGGAGCGGATGTGGATTAACGGTGTAAAATGCAAAGAGCGCTCGTGCGTCCGCTCGCGCCTCTTGGCCTCGGTCAAAGGGGGATCATGAGGCCGCCGCTGTGAGAGGGAGGGTGGAGGCGGAGACAGAGCGGAGGTGTGCCGGTGTCAGCCGAGCCAAAGGTGGAGTGACTGGGCAGTTGCCAGATCGCAGACAAACTAGGCACAGTGACAGATCTACCCCCCCACCCCCCCGTCTCCCTGCTGCCCCTAGCCAGCTGTCACTGCAGATAAACACAATGGGCTCTTCTCTCCAACAACAGCGCGACGTAATCGGGAAGTGGCAGCTGACTCTGCCTCACATCTCTGACGGAGCTGAGGGAGAAACACTGCGAGTCAATTAACTGCATGACATGAATTCTTACTTCGGGGATGAACTTAACTTACTGAGGTAAGAAAAACTTTTCCAGGGTTGTATTGCAGAGGCAGACTTTAAATACATGATCTGTACATGTTAGCGGGATCAAGCATGAGGACATTTCTGTACAATGCTACACTGCAATCATGATGCTTCTGATGTTTACTGTTTTACTGATTTGTTTACTTTGCACTTTAAAGTCCCTTTGACTGGTATTAAACAGGTATTATTGTTATTATTATTATTATCATTATTATCATCATTATCAGTGCAACTGCCCCTATTGTTTTTGGACTATTACTATACTTCTACTTGATTTATTATTAGTATTGTTATCATTATAATTGTCATGTCATCTTCAACCGTTTATCCAGTATTCTGGGTCATGGGGTATTTGTACCAGTACACGAAGGACCAGTTGAGGTATCAGACTACTCTAACCACTGAGCAACTGGTGCCCCATTATTATTACTATTATTATTGTTATTGTTGTTGTTATTACTATTATTGATATTATTGCAACTATTATCATCACCACCGATGCAGCAATTACTAATATTATTAATATTAGTAGGTGCAGACATACTCTATTCATCCATCTATCTACCCATCCATCTATCCATCAGAAAACACAAAGATTCACTCCCTCATCTACAGCTCATGTGTTTGTCTCTGATCCAGGCAGGTTCCACAGGAGATGGCCCACACCCAACATCTCCTCCTTCGCCGCCGGGCTGTGACACTCATCCACTGACACATTCTCTCCGACGACGGCGGCTGCCAGCCGTCGAAGGCTCCGTGTGAAAACGCTGCCCGCGCAATCACTTTATATACGGAGCAAAACACATCCTCAGCCTCCAAATCGCCGCCGCCGCCGCCGGTGCCAGGTTCCGCTTCAGTCTTTCCACGGGGCATTACACACGGAGCGGTGGATCAGTGGGTTTGTGTGCTCGTGTGCTGTGTTTACGTTCTTCACGGGGGAAAGCTGGCACACAGCTGTGTGTCTGGGCACGCCGGTGTGAGCGCAGGCCTCGGCTGACCCGGCTTTGTGTCTGTTTCACAAACTTTTTTCACAATCTCGATAAAAAGGGAATATCACACACACACACACACACACGGTTAAGCCCATTAAATGAAACATATATCTTAACCTGGTCTCTGGGGAACAGCTCTCATACATCCATTCTCTCCCAGGTCTGGTTAATGACACTGGGGCCTTTAAGAGGTCTATTCCCTTTATGTCCAGTAACTTAATATTCAAAGTGTCTTATTAAAAACCAGTGCCGCCAATCCTGACCCCATTCTTCAACTGGCTCGCACCTCATTTTATCTCCATTATACTGGGATGATGTAACCCCACCTCCTGTCCCCTCAAGTCCCGCTCACAGTCATGCAAGTCAATGGAATCTGCTGCTCCCATCATTAACACCTGCATTGTTCACCCCTGTCAGACCTATGGCTGAGGACTCAGCCCACAAATCAATGCTGTGCAGTTCAGACCAAAGCCCTCATCATGTACTGGAGCAGCAACACCTCATTGTTTCCTTTGCACCAGGTTTCGTTTTGAAGACCTGGGTCAAATCCTAACTGGCTGCTTAGAATAGATAAGCAGGTCTGGGCAGCTGCAGAGCAGGGGCTCGATATTCTAATGTGACTGCCGATGAGTTGTTGAATTGGCCTGAACACAACTGGATCATTAAGACTAATTTCCAAATAAAATATTTCCAGATAAAATATTTGAGGATTACACCATCAACCTTGTATGGAAACATTCCATGTATGAGGCTCGTCCAGGAGCCGGATTGTTGGCGGCCAGACATTTCTTTCTCAGTTTGCTTCCTAAAGTGCCAAGAGATGCTTCCTGTTCATTTTCAGGAAGTTGTCTACGCTGCGGCAACACAACACATTACATAATCCATCTGAACACTAATGCTGAAACGCACGGCCATCACAAAGTTGCAAACACATATTTAGGCAAATATGGTCTTGTGCAGGGATGTCAAACATACTGCTCGTGGGAAGATTTAGCAAAGTGAGAAATCAACCAAAAAAAAACATTGTACTTGGTTTATGTTGGTTATGATGAGACAGTTTTAGGTGCCTTACTATTGGGGGGTGTTCAGATACTGAATATGTGGACCCCATTGTAAATTACTGTTCATTCAACTGGGCCTTACGTGGCAATTAAGCACAATTTCTGCTTTAAGTACACAAATATACTGTAAATACTAGCTACCATGACATGACATGCATCAATATTCAACTATATTAGAAAATATGCTGAGTGTTTCTGAAAGTATATATAACTCTTAATCTCATTGTAAATGAGAACTGGTTCTCAACGGGCCGACCTATATCTAAATAAAGAACAATAACAATAGATGATCTGTGACTATTCATACAAATTTGATCATTGATCTTTGATTATACATTAGCACTGAGCTTCATTCAGTGCTTTTCCATGTTTTTGTTTTTCAGAGTCCTTATATTGTGAAGTCAGAGAAATGCAGAGGCCACTGTCTGGTCTGAGATGCAATGTCAACATGAACCTCGTGAAATGCACAACACTAAATGAAAGGGAATGCACATTCAATGCGAAACTATGAGTCATCACATGTCGCAGATGGAGTGGAAGAACGGCAGCAAGCTTGATGTTTAATCTCAACACACTTTTGCATGATCTATATTAAGAGACATAGCATCAAAGTCGACATGTTGGAATCGTGACTGGCACATCCGAGCTTCTTACCAGTTAATGTTCATGTCAAATGTGAAATTGAATCTTGACGTTAAGCTTAATGTGACTGTTTAAAGCTCCAGCAGCTGGAGGTAAACACTGACTATTTAAAGGTGCAGTCCGAGGTACACTGTTCTTATGTATATGTCAGGCTTGACACCAAATTTATGAACTGAGACCGGTCAGCTGCACAAAGAAAAGAGCAGACATTTAATATTGATCGCCCTCATGTGTGAATGGCCGACCTTCTTTAAAGCTTAATGGGACAAACACACATTTTCTCTGTGGCACAGCTTCATCCCGCTGTTCATTTCACTGCCCGCACAAATCACCGCCTCAGCGAGTCGCTCCTCTGTTTACAAGAATAATGACGATAATGATCACATTCGTCCGAGCAAGTACCCCCTGCTCACCCCCCCTACACACACACACACACACACACACAAACAACTTAACCTTCCTCTCCCCTTTTCATGGAGCGGCGGCAGTTGACATTATAGTGACATTTACCTCGAGTCAGAACGCAGCGGCTCTCTGACCGTCCTAAAAAGCAAAATCTTGACCGTGCGTCCTCCAGACTCGATCACTTTAAATGCTGCTACCTTGGTTTCCCGGGGGAGGTCAGACACTGTGTTTTTATCATTTCCTCCGAGCGCTGACGAGTGGTGGAACGTCATCGCAAAGGGACGGGAGAGACACCAAGAGCCTCGTTAAACTCAACAGTTTGGGACTGAATGAAGACAGACATAAAAGGCACTTGTTTGCATCCAGCAGCAGATGATGTGAGACTTTACAAAATGTCAGACACTAGGTGTGTGACGATATATCGTGCCACGATATTTCACAATACAAAAACATGACGATACGTGTGGTTGAGGTGAAAAACCGTATCGCAATGGCTGACAGGTCATATTTGTCTAGTTCAGGGGGCCCGAAGCGTCAATCACAGTGCCGGTCGATCGCCGGTCGATTGCTGGCAACGTCTCAACTGGTGCCCGTCACGCATCAACAGTGAGAGAGAGAGAGAGACAGACAGAGATACACACACACACACACACACACAGCGAGGGAAAACGGGAACACCAGTGTGTGAGAGCAAAGGAGAGAGAGATGTGGGGTATGAGATATGAAGCGATACAGGGAGAGACTTTGGATTTTGCCCAAAAATTGAAAAGCCTCTGAAAATGTAATTAGTGTATCAGCACGTTGAATAATGAAAAAAGAAATGGAGCCTGTGACAGGTCCACAAATGTTTTTCTTTTCTGCTGTAATTTCAATAAATATGCACACACACACACACACACACACACACACACACACACATATATGCATAAGCCCGAAAGTTCCATTGACTTACACTGAGGTGAGGAGGAGTCAATCACAACATAGAACTTCACCACTAGATGTCACTAAAACATACACAATACCCTTTATACTCATTAATCAGTGCACTTGTTATTAATCAAACTTTTGAGGAATGTTCCATCATGAGTGTGTGATAGGTGTGTAACGATACATTTTTTAAAGGGACAGTGTGTGATTTTTAGCGACATC